>MU772019.1:27542-91431 GCA_026770625.1 Nicotiana glauca
CCCCCCCCCCACACCCCCATGATTGTCGAAACCCGGACTTCTCTCTCTGCAAAGGGAAAAAGAGGGCGGGACAATTGAGGATCAACTGACCAAGTTCGCGCATTTCATTCTTGTGTGTACTACCTATTCTTCAGAGCGGTTGGCGGAGATTTATATCCTGGGAGATCTCCTGCTTGTTTACTTTGGGACTACAGATCGATATTCCAGTAGATCACCATGCACGTTTATGATAGGGACTACGGGATGACACTTGGTAGATTCCCCGTACTGGATATTTACTTTGGGACTATGGATTGGTATTCTGGGAATTTCCCTTGCACATTTATGATTTGGACTACGGGACGATATCCTCTGGATATTTATATTTGGGACTACGGGATGATATCCCGGGAGATCTCTTGTTGTTATTTCTGTGTACTGAGTTAGATTCTTTCTGTGATTTTATTTGTTATAGACTGTTAGCACTTTAATTATATTGTCGTATTCTATACTGATTTACCTTGTTTTTTTATCTATAACCAATAGGGCCCTGACATTCCTTGTCACTACTCGATCGAGGTTAGGCTTGGCACTTACTGGGTACCGCTATGGTGTACTCATGCCCTTTCCTGCACATGTTTTGTATGTGCATATCTAGGTTCTTCGGTACAGACATACTATCAGTGAGGCGAGGAGATCTTCAAATACTTCGAGGTATATCTGCCACGTCCCCAGACCGAGGAGTCCCTATATATTCTCTCTTTTAGCTATAGCCTTCTGTATTTCTGTGACTAGACATTCTGGAGTTAGAACACTATGTAGTATCCATAGCTTGTGATTTCATTAGATTTTGAGTTTTGGGAATGTCAGTAGTGATTGAGAGTATTGTTATTATATATGCCGAGTGGCATCTTAATCTTTTCTATTTTATTACTCGTAAATTGCTAGTTTTTGTATCTTTGTTTTTGCTTTCCACAAATTGTTAGGCTTACCTAGTCGTAGAGACTAGGTGCCATTACGACAGTTCACGGAGGGCGAACTCGGGTCATGACAAGTTAGTATCAGAGCTCTAGGTTCATAGGAGTCATGAATCACAAGCCAGTTTATTAGAGTCTCGCGGATCGGTACGGAGACTTCTGTACTTATCTACGAGAGACTTCTGTACTTATCTACGAGAGACTATGTAACTGCTAGAAAAATTCCACTTCATTTGATTTCTTTGTCATGCGAGATTTTTGATATTAAAATTCTAAACTTCTATTTTCTATTCTCTCACAGAGGTGAGGACACGTGCTATCGGAGATGACCAGGCACCCGTTCCCCCCTGCTAGAGCCATCAGAGGTCGGGGCTAGGGGAGAGACCGAGGACACACATGTGGTGCAGCTAGAGCACCCGTACGAGTTGCCACCGAGGAGCCATCAGTAGTTCCTGCTGGAGTCCATGTCACTCCCCAAACCTCTCGGAGCGCGAACGGCGCACGATCGAGGAAACTCGGTCGATCAAGCCTATCTAGCCTTTCATACCCGACTCATTCTATATCCGAAGGAGTAATGCATTACCAATTGTTGAACATGTGAGGGAGAGTTGTTATATAAACGCATAAACATTTCTAGTTAGATTCTTACTTAAAATACAACATGCATAGTTAAGTTCCCAAAAGTACATATAGTTGACAGTCTAGTAGAGAAATGTTTCCAAATACAACGTGATCCCTTGGCCAACCCGACATCCATACATGACCCACATAAATGTCTATGGAGCCTTTAAAGATATAGAAGACCAAAATGATGATGCCAGCAACAAAGCCCCGACCATACCTCAAAATATGGAAATTTACACAAAAGAAAAACTACAAACCCCTGGGAGCAATGGGGGCTCACCAAGACAGCTGTGAAGATAGCAAGAGAACACCACTATCTACGATAGACACCATCTGCAACGAAACCACCTACATCCATTCAAAGATGTAGCGCCCCTACAAAAAGGACGTTAGTACTGTTGAATAGTACTAGTATGTAAGGCAAACAGAATTCTTAATAGGATGAACAATTAACAATAGAGGGCAGTCATAACATCAACAAGTACTTCACGGGATTACAAGGAAAACATCAAACAAGGTTCACATGGTTCCGGTTAAGTCTTTCCATTTCTTTAGGTTAATATTCTTTAGTGCCAAGTGCCATAATTTATAATATAATGCCACCATGAATTTTACACGGAATCTGGTCTCGGATCGGCCGGCTAAGCCATCACAAGTGAGACATATCCAAGTCCACAATGATATTCAGAAATTGAATATAAATGCCACCATATGTACAACATGGCATCCGATCTCGGCCCGATCGGCTAAGCCATCTCACATGGGGACATAACCTCTTTCAAATACTCCTTAGTTCCTATTTCCTTCCATTTTTCCCATTACATGTACAACACCTCTTTTTATTAATTTATTTCTTGGCACTTGGATACATTGTTACAACACAAGTCTTCCCTTTACTAACTTGTTCATATATTTTCATCATTCGTGTCGATAAGGGGGCGATCATATAAGGCATGCGCACATAAGAAAATAATGAACACTTGAAGAACATAATCACATTTTCAACTATCATGATTTCAGAGTAAACACATAGAACAATTTTGGGACAAAAGTTCGTAACCCAACACATTAATGCAATCCATCTAGTATGATCAAGTCGAAACTCATGCCAACTATTTGGACACTAAGAATTCAACACTAAGAAGAAGAGGATTAGCCATACCTACCTTAATGGAGCTTTTCCTTAAATCCTTATAATAAATTCCGGAATTCCCTAGCAACTTCGATCTATTTTATGAGAATTATAAATTAAGCCAAGAATTTGGGACATGATTTAAATTCTAGCTCATTTGAGTATATTGCCACGCACTAGGAGTGAATTGTGGTTTTTGGACTCCTTTGTGAGATATTTTCATCACCTTACACCCCAGTTGCCATCTTTTTAACTCACAATCTTCCCATACCACATTATCACCCATGCATGCAAGATAGTAAATTTGTATACCCACGAACTCATCTGTGGTCACTTATTTTAGTATAAATTTCAAATTTATAGATTAAGGCACATGTTCTTAGCTGTTACGATGAGGGCCTAGCAGATTTTGCTTGATAATCTTCAAGGGTTTAGGCAAAGATCAAATGGGGACTTGGTGAAGATCACCCTCTCTCTAGAACTTCCTCTCTCACTCTATTTTCAGGAGAAAATCGCATAAAGGGGTCTAAGTGGGTAATTTTAATGGAATGGGGTCGGACTTTAAAAGTTGGAAAATAGGAGCCCCGACACAATCTGCGATCGCATAATTAGCATACGGTCCGCAAAAGGGGCCGCAAAAATGGTCCCAAAACATATACAAACTGCCCGGGTATGCGACAAGAATGCGGTCCGCATACCTATTCTGCGGTCGTATAATGCACCATAAAACTCCCTCCCGCAAAAATTCATATGAGATTATGCGATAATTATGCGGCCACATATTGATTATGCGATCACATAGTTGGCTGCATAATTGACCTTAAAATTAACCAACAAACTGTCTGACTCTACGGTGACTATATGGTACGCATGGCTATTATGCAGTCGCATAATGGACCGCAGAAATGCACTCTTCTGGAAAACATTATTCTTATGACTTTCTAACATATATTCCTAACTTGACACTACGAGATCTCGGGTTTTTTAAGTAAAAATTTCATGGGGCCTTACAGTCCAGACACCTAATACGCCTACTACTACTATTCCAGCTCTTCAGGGGACTCTAGCACAGTTCATGAGCATGTTCACCACTCTATCTCAGGCAGGGTTGATTCCCCTTGCTACAGCCACATCCCAGGCTAGGGGAGGAGCACAAACTCCCGCCACCCGCACTCCTGAGTTGTGGGTCCAGGTTTATCAGATCCTAGAGGTTATACCGGTACCGCCTATAGCCCCAGTTCAACCCGAGGATGGGGCAGCAGCTTTAGAGGATGAGCAGCGGAGGCTTGAGAGGTTCAAGAAGTACAAGCCTCCTATATTCAATGGTCTAGCATCAGATGATACCCTGAGATTTTTGGAGGAGTGCTACTGTATCCTCCACACTATGGGTATATCAGGATCGAGTTGGCTTTCTTTCACTCTTTCCAGCTTCGAGGAGTAGCATATCAATGGTGGCATATTTTTGAGTTCGGCAGTCCAGCCAAGGCAGCTTCCTTTACTTGGACTCAGTTTTCAGACATGTTCTTGAGAGAGTTTGTCCCTCAAAGCCTCACGGATGCATGGCGCGCAGAGTTTGAGCATTTGCGCCTGGGCACTATGACTGTTTTGGAGTATGCTGTCCATTTCACTAACTTGGCTAGGCATACACCAGCCTTGGTTTCTATGATTCATGAGAGAGTTCACCAGTTTATTGAGGGGCTCATTCCCAGCATCAGTTTTAGCATGGCTCGGGAGTTAGAGATGTATATTTCTTATCAACAGGTGGTGAGCATTGCTAGAAGAGTGGGGGGTATGCATGCTCAGGATAGAGAAGAGAGGGAGGCCAAGTGGTCTCGAGAGTCTGGCCATTATTCGGGTGCCTCTGCCCCAACTGCAGTTCATCATGGTAGGGGTTATATGATCCACCCCGTTCATTTAGCTCTTCCAACAGCCAGTGGTATTCCAGCTCCTTTAGGCCTCAAGAGCCTTATTATGTACCTTCAGTGTCTAGTGCGCCTCCTGCACCGGGTGCTTTCAGTGGTTAGGCTGGCAGTCCTAGACTGGGCCAGTCGTAGCCTCTATGTCCTCCAAAAGCTTATTTTGAGTGTGGTGACATGCGTAATATAAGGAGGGATTGCCTCGGACTTAAGAGGGGTGCACCTCCACAGACTTCTCAATCATAACGTGCCTCGTAGAGTTCTCAGGCCACGATCACAGCACCGGTTGTTATCCCACCTGCTCAGCCAGATAAAGGTAAAGGTCGAGAAGGTAGAGGTTTCCCTATAGGGGGGAGGCCAGGTCAGATATTATGTCGTTCCTACCCGTACTGTTAGTCGCCTCTAATTTTGTCATCAGAGGTATTGTCCCGGTTTGTCATAGAGATGCATCGGTTTTATTCGATCCAGACTCCACCTATTCTTATGTGTCTTCTTATTTTGCCCCGCATTTGGGTGTATCTCGAGATTGTATGAGTTCCGATATTTATGTTTCTACTCTTGTGAGAAATTCTTTTATTGTGGACTGCGTTTATCGATCATGTTTGTTTTCTCTTAATAGTTTTGAGACCAGAGCTAATTTATTATTGCTCGGTATGGTAGATTTTGATGTTATCTTGGGCATGGACTAGTTGTTGCCACATTATGTTATTCTTGATTGTCACGCCAAAACCGTGACGCTGGCTATTCCAGGTGTACCACGAGTGGAGGGGTACTTTATATCACACTCCCAGTAGAGTTATTTCTTTCCTTAAGGCTCCGCGAACGGTTGAGAAGGGGTATGGTCCGTATCTAGCTTATGTGAGAGATGTGAGTATTGATACCCCTAAAGTTGATTTAGTACTAGTGGTACGGGATTTCTCTTATGTGTTTCCAGCTGATCTTATAGGCATGTCGCCCGATTGAGATATTGATTTTGGCATTGATCTGTTGCCAGGCACTCAACCTATTTCTATTTCTCCATACCGTATAGCTCCTCCTGAGTTGAATCAGTTGAATGATCAGTTAAAGGATTTGATTGATAAGGGTTTTATTCGGCCCAGTGTATCACCTTGGGGTGCTCCTATCTTATTTGTGAAGAAAAGTGATGGTTTTATGCGTATGTGTAGTGACTATTGTCATCTAAACAAAATTATAGTAAAGAACTGGTATTCTTTACCTCATATTGATGATTTATTTGACTAGTTACAGGGTGCACGTGTATTTTATAAGATTGACTTGCGTTCAGGTTACCATCAGTTAAAGATTCAGGAGACAGATATCCCGAAAAATGCTGTCAAGACTCGTTATGGTCATTACGAGTTCCTTTTTATGTCATTTCGGCTGACCAATGCCCCAACAGCCTTTATGCATTTGATACACAGTGTGTTTCGGCCATATCTTGACTCGTTCGTTATTGTCTTTATTGATGATATTTTGGTATAATCTCGGAGTTAGGAAAATCATGAGTAGCACATGAGGATAGTGCTTCAGACTTTGAGAGAAAAGAAGTTATATGCAAAGTTCTCAAAATATGAGTTTTGATTGGATTCCGTGGCCACGTGGCATTGAGTGAGGGGATAAAGGTGGATCTGAAGAAAGTGGAAGCAGTGTAGAGTTGGCCCAGACCAGCCTCAGCTTCAAAGATCCACAATTCTTGGCTTGTTAGGCTACTAACGTCGATTTGTTGAGGGGTTTTCATCCATTGCAATACCTATGACCAGGCAAACCCAAAAGAGTGCTCCGGTCCAGTGGACGGAAGAGTATGAGGCGAGCTTCCAAAAACTGAAGACACCTGTGACTACAGGCCCAATTTCGATATTGCCTACATGTTCGTGGTCTTATACTGTTTATTGTGATGCCTCGAGGATTGGCCTTAGAGCGATGCTGATGCTGGATGGTAGGTTGGTTGCCTACGCGTCCAGACAGTTGAAGGTATATGAGAAGAATTATTATGTCCATGATCTCTAGTTAGCTGCTATTTTTCACGCTTTGAAGATCTGGAGTCATTATTTGTACGGTGTTGGTTATGAGATCTATGCCGATCATCAGAGTTTCCAGCATTTGTTCAAGCAGAAGGACCTTAATTTGTGCTAGAGTAGGTGGTTAGAGCTGTTGAAGGACTATGATATCACTATTTTGTATAATACGGGCAAGTCCAATGTAGTGGCCGATGCTTTGAGTCGCCGGGTGGAGAGTTTGGGGAATTTGGCTTACTTACCAGTAGCGAAGAGGCCCATGGCGATGGATGTTCAGGCCTAAGCTAGCTAGTTTGTGAGATTGAATCTTTCGTAGCCTAGTCGGGTTCTGGCTTGCATGATTTCTTGGTCTTCCTTATTTGATCGTATTGGAGAGTGTTAGTATGATGACTTTTATTTGCCTGTCCTTAAGGATAAGGTTCTTCATGGTGATGCTAGAGATGTGATTATTATTGATGATGGGGTATTGAGGATGCACGGTCAAGTATGTGTACCCAATGTTGATGGGCTTCGTTAGTTGATTCAGTTTGAGAGTTTATATTTGTATATGCCGAACGGCATCCTAAACGTTTTATTTATGTTTATTCCACAGTTTTTGGCTAGTTTTATCTTTCATTTTCCTTTTTCCTACAAATTGTTAGGCTTACCTAGACGTAGAGACTAGGTGTCGTTACCACAATTCACAGAGGGCGAACTCGGGTCGTAACAATTTCTAGTGCATTGCTCAACAAAGCAGGTCTTAAACTTATTTTTTGAAGCAGATAAAATTGTTATTTCTCATGGAGGAGATTGTGTTTGAGAGGGTTACCATTGTGGAATTTCATTTGTACCGAATATTATTCAAGAGATTACTAATAATGCTAGTACTTCCGGTTTTGCTTATACTGCTGAGTTTATTGCTTTGTGGCATAGTAGACTAGGTCATGTTAATACTACTTATATTTAAAGACTTAAAAAAATAGAATTAATTCCTCTACTTAATGGTGATAATTGGTAGATGTAAAACATATCAAAAGCATGTTAAGAATGTGATGAGTATAAAGACTGAATTGCTTGAACTAGTGCATTCAAACTTTACTGATTGTAAGAACATTCTTAGGAAGGGTGGAAAGAAATTGTAACGACCCGATTGGTCGTTTTTCATTTTTGAACCCATTCCCTTAAATAAAACTTCCCGCGCTTGCTTTAGCTAATTTATAACTTGCGGGGACGGTTAGTTCGGGAGTTGGAAGAGTTTTGAGCAAAAATATGTACATTTACTTCTTTAAGATCTTCTTAAAAGACCAAGTTTGACTTCGGTCAACTTTTTGGCAAAACGGACTCGGATTCATGATTTGACAATTTCGGAGGGTCTGTGGGAAAATACGTGACCTGGGCATATGTCCAGAATCGAATTCCGAGGTCCCTAGCCCGAGTAATGAATTTTTTTGTGAAATTGTTAAATTGAGGTTTAAAGGAATTGAAGAAACTAAGTAATCGTTGATTCCATAGGTATCGGGCTCGAATTTTGGTTCCGAAGCATGGTACAGGTTCGTAATGTTGTTTAAGATTGCCCATAAAATTTGGTGCCAATCTGAGTAGTCTAAAGGCGTTTTGACCTGTTAGAGGAGAATTAAGAACTTGAAGTTCAATAGTTTGATTCATTTTGTTTTAGGGGGTGATTTCAAGATTTAGCGTTGCTTTGGGTGTTCTGAGGGTTCGAGTAGGTCCGCCTCATGATTTTAGATTATCGGTATGTTCGGGCGGGGCTCGAGAGCCCCGAGCGTCAAACGAGCGAGGTTCGAGCGAAGTAGAGAAATTGAAGAAAACAACTAAAAGTTGATGCTTCTGTCATAACCGCATCTGCGGTTCTTGGACCGCATATGCGGTCGACCCATTGCAGGAGCGGTCAAGGGCCAGGCTAAGGGAAACCGCATAAGCGGCCCAGAAACAGCATAAGCGGCCCATAAACCGCATAAGCGGTTCCGCTTAAGTGACCCCTAGACCGCAGATGCGGTCCCATCACTTTAAGCCCACGCCGCAGAAGCGGCCCATTGTCCGGTGAAGCGGATTCGCATATACGGGTCTTAGACTGCAAAAGCGGTCCAGCCCCTTTTGCCCAGTTCTGCAGATGCGACTCCTCTTTCGTAGGTGCAGGACCGCAGATGCGGTCCCCTAACCGCAGAAGCGGAAATCGCTGGTCAGTGGTCTTCATTTAATTCGAACTCGAACACCATTTTATTATTTTACACTCAACCTTGGGGCGATTTGGGGGGCTCTTGAGAGAAGGTTTCAACTTATTATTTCAGCGTAAGTTATTTCCACTCATTATTAGTTTAAATACATGTATATTAGGTAGATTAAACACTAAAAATCAAAGGGTTAGAGCTAGACCTAGGGTTTTAATAAAACTAAGATTTAATCATGAAATTTGTTATGAAATGGACTTGAAATCATATATTATTGATCCTTAGGTTGTAGAGAACAATTTCCTTCGAAAAATCTCGGAATCCGGGCACGTGGGCCCGGGGTCAGAATTTAGGAAACTTGTGGAAAGGGTTGAGAAATTTCATAAATAGTTAGAATTCGACCTTATAAGCATTTATTGACTAGTTCTTACTTTATTTAACTAGTTTGTGATCGTTTGGCTCCGAATTGAGGACTTGGGCTTGTTTTCGATATTGGAAGTGCGCTTGGGAGCGAGGTGAGTCTCCTTTCTAACCTTGTAAGAGGGAATTGTCCATATAGGATTAATAATTGAGTAATTGTTGCTAAATGCTGGGGTTAATTTTTCGGGTAGCTTAGGACCCACACCATGCTTATTTTATATAAATTTCTATATTACCTTGTTAAATCGAGCGCCTAGGACATGCTAGAGACTTTAAAAGGGAATAAGAACGTAGTTGTATAATTGTTGAAGTTTTGCTTGGCATTTATGACTGTTGATGTGCCTTGTGTGCATACTTGATATTTCTTATTATTTGAGGATCGGGCCGATAGATTCGATATGAATAGATGCATATATAGGCGCGCTGTCAACCCTTGACAAGTGCATAGTTTATTTTCTATTGGATCGGGTCGTCGCCTCGGCATATTTGTGCATGCTATTGTTGCTTGACTGAGAGTATTTAAATATTGATATCGCCTTTCATAGCCCGACATAAATTGATAAATATAACAAAAGTAAATGGTTAGCTGGAGGTATAGTGAAGAGTAGGAGTTTTATGTCTTGTTATAAACTGTTGCTTATTAATGTTTCCTCATGATTTGTATAATCACCTCAATATATTATTTGACCCTGGTGAGTATCAAGTCGACCTCTCGTCTTTGCTTCTTTGAGATTAGATGGGATACTCACTGGACATATTGTTTATGTACTCATACTACGCTTATGTACTTAATTGTATAGGATTTGAGGCAGATACATCTGGTTACGAGTCCGGTGCGCGCCCTTGAGCTAGTGGCAGAGACTTCTACGGTGAGCTCCTTCCTTCCTATGCAGCTCAGCAGGAGGATAGAGACTTCTATGGAGTCTTCCTTTACTTTTGTTGTCTTTCTTTATCTCAGACAAGAGGATAGAGATATTTTTTTTGTATATTCTACTAGATGCCCGTAGTTGTGACACCAGGTCTTGGCACACACTTTGGTAGACTAGTTTTTTCGGGGTTGTATTATTATGTTATTTATATCATCTATCATTTTCGGGTTATGATTTCAATTCGGATAATTATTTCACTTAAATTCTGCAAAAATTAACATAGGGAGATGAAAATGTTCCGCATTGGCTTACCTGGCAACGGTGTCGGGCACTGTCACAACCCATTGATATACCTATCCAAAAACAACTGTACAAACGGATCCCAAGTGATGGGAGGAGCTGCGGTACCAGTTTGAGCAGCTCGAGCAGGGTCAGATATCTGTGACTGACTATGAGGCGAGGTTTTTTGAGTTGTCCCCGCCATGCACTTATGATACTTCCTACAGATGCGGAGAGGGTGCGGAGATTTGTCGCTGGATTGCAGCCTGAGATTCGATTTAGTATGGCTCGAGAGGTGGAGATGGGCATAGAGTATCAGCTAGTGATTGAGATTGCTCGTCGAATTGAGGGATATCGCCATAGGGGTAGAGAGCAGATACAACAGGATAAGAGAGCTAGGTTCTCCGGTGGATTCAGAGGTACCCCAGCTAGGGGCAGAGGTCAGTATGGGAGGGGCCAGCCTAGTAGGCCACCAGTTTTAGCACCACCTCCTGCCTGGGTTACTCTAGCACGCCCCTATCTCAGTGCTATGCCAGAGACTTCCTACCGCCCGCCAGCTATTCATGGTTCCTCCAGTGGGTATTCAGATCCCCAGGGTCCTTCTGATTCTTATTTTAGTGCCATGCCAAAGAGTTCATGTCATCTACCGGCTATCCAGGCTTCTTCCAGCGGGTCTACGGGTTATCAGAGTCAGCCATCAGCGCAGCAGGTCGCCACCCCTCGCTGTTGTTTTGAGTGCGTAGATACTACCCCAGACTTTGGGGCAATGCAGTACAGCAGGGTCAACAACCCATGATTTCAGCACAACCTACCCATCCACCTAGAGGTGGAGGGCAGATGGGTAGAGGCCATCCTAGAAGTGGAGGACAGACAGGGAGAGGTCCGCCAGCTACTCCCCAGTCAGGTGGAGGCCAGACAGTCGGTGCCCCAGCTAGATTCTATGCTCTTCCGGCCAGGCCAGATGCATTGGCCTCAGATGCCATCATCACAAGTATTATTTCCGTCAGTGGTAGAGATGGTTTGGTACCATTTGATCCAGGGTCTACCTACTCATATGTATCACCTTTATTTTCTCGTTTCCTGGTTATTTCTCCTGAGCCTTTGGGCACTCATGTTCATGTGTCTACTCCTGTGGGTCGATCGGATCTACCGGTCCTGTGTGGTCACTTTCTATGGTTTTGAGACTAGAGAAGATCTTCTGTTGCTTGATATGATTTATTTTGAGGTCATCCTGGGAATTGATTGGTTATCTCCATATCAGTCGTCCTTGATTGCCATGCCAAGACTGTTTCACTAGTGATACCAGGATCGCCGAGATTGGAGTGGAAGGGTTCCATAGTTGATATGTCTAGCAGTGTTATTTCTTTCCTGAAGGCTCAACATATGGTCGAGAAGGGGTGTTTGTCCTATCTAACTTATGTTCGAGATGTCACCGCAGAGTCTCCGACGATTGATTCAGTGCTAGTAGTACGAGAGTTCGATAATGTTTTTCCTTCTAATTTTCTAGGCATGCCTCTGGATCGTGATATTGAATTCTGTATTGACTTGGCTCCAAGCACTCAGCCCATATCTATTCCACCATACCGTATGGCTCCTAAGGAGTTGAAGGAGTTGAAGGAGCAACTAGAGGACTTGTTAGGAAAGGGGTTTGTCAGGCCTACTATATCACCTTGGGGCGCACCAGTGCTATTTGTAAAGAAGAAGGATGGGACCATGCGGATGTGTATTGATTACCGCCAGTTGAATAAGGTTACCATCAAGAACAAGTACCCGTTGCCTCGTATTGATGATTTGTCGAACCAGTTGCAGGGAGCTAGAGTGTTCTCTAAGATTGACCTGAGGTCAGGGTATCATCAGTTGAAGATTTGGGACTCGGATGTTCCGAAAACTGCATTCAAGACTAAATATGGCCACTATGAGTTTCTGGTGATGTCCCTCGGCTCGACTAATGCCCCAGCATCATTTATGGATTTGATAAATCGGGTATTCAGGCCTTATATTGATTCCTTTGTTATCTTCTTCATTGACGACGTCTTAATATACTCACGCAGCCTGCGGGAGCCGAGCAATATTTGAGAGTAGTGCTCCAGACCTTGCGAGAACAGAAGCTATATGCTATGTTCTCCAAGTGTGAGTTTTGGCATGAGTCAGTGGCATTCTTGGGGCATGTTGTGTCAGGAGAGGGTATTAAGGTGGATCCCAAGAAGATTGAGGCAGTTCAGAGTTGGCCACGTCCTACTTCAGTGACCTAGATCAGGAGTTTCCTGGGATTAGTAGGTTATTATCGTCGATTTGTGCAGGGCTTTTCATCCATTGCATCACCTTTGACCAGATTGACCTATAAGGGTGCCCCATTCTGTTGGTTCGACGATTGTGAGGAGTGATTCCAGAAGCTCAAGATGGCTTTAACTACGAAATCGGTTCTCTTATTGCCATCCGGATTAGGGATGTATATAGTATATTGCGATGCTTCACGCGTTGGATTGGGATGCGTATTGATAGAGAGGGGGTGAGTTATTGCATATGCCTCGCGTCAGCTAAAGCTTCATGAGAAGAATTACCCAATGCACGACTTAGAGTTGGAAGCGATTGTTCATGCTCTTAAGATATGGAGGCATTATTTGTATGGGGTGTCATGTGAGGTTTACACCGATCGCCGTAGCTTGCAGAATCTATTCAAGTAGAGGGACCTTAATTTGAGGCAGCGCAGGTGGCTTGAGTTACTAAAGGATTATGATATTACCATTCTTTATCATCCGGGCAAGACGAATGTGGTCGCGGATGCCTTGAGAAGAAAGGCGGAGAGTATGGGTAGCCTAGCATTCATTCCAGCAGAGGAGAGGCCCCTAGCCTTGGACATTCAGTCCTTGGCTAACAGACTTGTGAGGTTGGACATTTCAGAACCCAACGGAGTTCTAGCATGTGTGGTCGCTCAGTCTTCGTTAGTGGGAGAGATCAAGTCACGGCAGTTCGATGATCCACATTTGGTGGTTCTCAGAGAGACAGTACTTCAGGGGGGTGCCAAGGAGGTTTCTATTGGCAAAGATGGTGTGTTGCGGCTTCAAAGCTGTCTATGTGTTCCTAATGTTGATGGTCTCAAGAAGAGGATTCTAGAATAGGCTCACAGTTCGAGGTATTCCATTCATCCGGGCGCCACGAAGATGTATCGTTACTTGAGGCAGCATTACTGGTGGCAGATAACGAAGAAGGACAACGTGGAGTATGTAGCTAGATTTTTGAATTGCCGGCAGGTCAAGTATGAGCACCAGAGGCCGGGTGGCCTATTTCAGCATATGCCTATTCCTGAGTGGAAGTGGGAGCGCATCACCATGGATTTTCGTTGTTGGGTTGCCGCAGACTTTACGGAAGGTTGATTCAGTATGGGTCATTATGGATAGGTTGACCAAGTAGGCTCACTTCATTCCAGTGGTGACTACTTATACAGCGGAGAGATATGCTCAGATTTATATTCGGGAGATAGTTAGGTTGCACGGTATGCCGATTTCCATCATATTAGACAAAGGCCCTCAGTTCACCTCCCATTTCTGGAGAGCCATTCAGAGTGAGTTGGGGACCCGTGTAGAGCTTAGCACAGCATTCCATCCTCAGACCGACGGGCAGTCAAATCGGACAGTTCAGATTTTAGAGGATATGCTTAAAGCATGTGTGATTGACTTTGAAGGGTAGTGGGACCAATTCTTGCCATTAGTAGAGTTTGCATACAACAACAGCTATCAGTCCAGCATAGAGATGGCCCCGTATGAGGCTTTATATGGTCGACGTTGTCGTTCTCCTATCGGGTGGTTTGATCGTGGTGAGGCTTAGTTACTTGATACAGATCTGGTGCAAGATGCCTTCGATAAGGTAAAGTTGATTCAGGAGAGGCTCCGCACACCTCAGTCCAGATAGAAGAGTTACGCGGATCAGAAGCCTCATGATGTATCATTCATGATTGACGAGAAGGTTCTCTTGAAAGTCTCACCCATGAAGGGCATTATGAGGTTCGGGAAGAAGGGAAAGTTGAGGCGAGTTGGGGAGGTTGCCTATGAGCTTGCTTAATCCTCCCCCCCCCCCAGTTTATCAGGATTTCATCTAGTTTTCCATGTTTTGATGGTTCGAGTGTACCATGCCGACCTATCCCATGTGTTGGACTTCAGTACTATCCAGTTAGATGAGAGTTTGGGCTTTGAGGAGGAGTTAGTTGACATCATTGATAGACAGGATCGCCAGTTGAGATCCAAGAGGATTTCTGCGGTGAGGGTCCAGTGGAGGGGCCAACTGGTCGAGGAGGCGACCTAGGAGTCCGAGGAGGACATGTGGAGCAGATATCCCTACTTATTCAGCAGTCCAGGTACTTTTCTATGCCCGTTCGAGGACGAACGTTTGTTTAAGAGGTGGAGAATGTAACGAACTGACTGGTCATTTTTTATTTTTGAAGCTCGTTCCCTTAAATAAAACTTCCCTCTCTTGCTTTAGCTAATTTATAACTTGTGGGGGTGGTTAGTTTGGGAGTTGGAAGAGTTTTGAGTAAAAATATGTACATTTGCTTCTTTAAGATCTTCTTAAAAGACCAAGTTTGACTTCAGGACCTGGGCGTATGTCCGAAATTCCGAGGTCCCTAGCCCGAGTAATGAATTTTTCTGTGAAATTATTAAATTAAAGTTTAAAGGAATTGAAGAAAATAAGTAATCGTTGATTCCATAGGTATCGGACTCGAATTTTGGTTCCGAAGCTTGGTAGAGGTCCGTAATGTTGTTTAAGACTTGCCTATAAAATTTGGTTTCAATCCGAGTAGTCTAAGGGCATTTTGACTCGTTAGAGGAGAATTAAGAACTTGAAGTTCAATAGTTTGATTCATTTGGTTTTAGGGGGTGATTTCAAGATTTAGTGTTGCTTTGGGTGGTCTGAGGGTTCAAGTAGGTCTGCCTCATGATTTTAGATTTGTCGGTATGTTCGGGCGGGGCTCAAGAGCCCTGAGGGTCAAACGAGCGAGGTTCGAGTGAAATAGAGAAATTGAAGAAAACAACTGAAAGTTGTTGCTTCTGTCATAACCGCATCTGCAGTTCTTGGACCGCAGAAGCGCCCCAGAAATGGCAGAAGTGGTTCCGCTTAAGCGACCCCTAGACCGTAGATGCAGTCCAGTCACTTTAGGCCCACACCACAGAAGCGGCCCATTGTCCACTTAAGTGGATTCACAGATGCGGGCCTCAGACCGCAGAAGCGGTCCAGCCCCTTTTGCCCAGTTCCATAGATGCGGCCCCTCTTTCGCAGATGCGGTCCCCTAACCGCAGAAGCAGAAATTGATGGGCAGTGGTCTTTATTTAATTCGAACTCTAACACCATTTTATCATTTTACACTCAACCTTGGGGCGATTTAGGGGGGCTCTTGAGAGAAGGTTTCAAATTAACATTTCAAGGTAAGTTATTTCCACTCATTATTAGTTTAAATACATGTATATTAGGTAGACTAAACACTAAAAATTAGATAAAAATCAAAGGGTTAGAGCTAGACCTAGCGTTTTAATAAAACAAAGATTTAATCATGAAACTTGCTATGAAATGGACTAGAAATCATATATTATTAATCCTTAGGTTGTAGAGAACAATTTCCTTCAAAAAATCTCGGAATCCGGGCACGTGGACCTGGGATTGGAATTTAGGAAACATGTGGAAAGGGTTGGGAAATTTCATAAATAGTTAGAATTAAACCTTGTAAGCCTTTACTGACTAGTTCTTACTTTATTTAACTAGTCTGTGATTGTTCGGCTCCGAATTGAGGAATTGGGCTTGTTTTCGATATTGGAAGTGCGCTTTGGAGCGAGGTGAGTCTCCTTTATGACCTTGTAAGAGTGAATTGTCCCCATAGGATTAATAATTGAGTAATTTTTGCTAAATGCGGGGGCTACGCATGCGCTAGGTGACGAGAGTCCGTGCGTAGCTACTACTATGTTGATTGTCCAGGTAGCTTAGGACCCACACCATGCTTATTTTATATAAATTTCTATATTACCTTGTTAAATCCAGCGCCTAGGACATGCTAGAGACTTAAAAAGGGAATAAGAACGTACTTGTATAATTGTTGAAGTCTTGCTTGACATTTATGACTGTTGATGTGCCTTGTGTGTATACCTGATATTTCTTATTATTTGTGGATCGGGCCGATCGCCTAGGTAAGAATAGATGCATCTATAGGCGCGCCGTCGACCCTCGGCAGGTGCACAGTTTATTTTCTGTTGGATTAGGCCGTCGCCTCGCATATTTCCGCATGCTGTTGTTGCTTGCCTGAGAGTTTTTAAATATTGATAGCACCTTTCATGGCTCGACATAAATTGATAAATATAACAAAAGTAAATGTTATAAATTGTTGTTTATTAGTGTTTCCTCATGGTTTGTATAATCACCTCAATATATTATTTGACCCTAGTGAGTATCAAGTCGACCTCTCGTCTCTACTTCTTCGAGATTAGACAAGATACTCACTGGGTACATATTGTTTATGTACTCATACTACGCTTCTGTACTTAATTGTACAGGATTTGAGGCAGATACATTTGGTTACCAGTCTGGTGCGCGCCTTTAAGCTAGTGGCAGAGACTTCTACGGTGAGCTGCTTCCTTCCTATGCCGCTCAGCAGCCGGATGGAGTCTTCCTTTACTTTTGCTATCTTTATTCATCTCAGACAGTAGGATAGAGATATTCTTTTGTATATTCTACTAGATGCCCGTACTTGTGACACCAGGTCTTGGAACACACTTTCGTAGACTAGTTTTTTTGGGGTTGTATTATTATGTTATTTATATCATCTATCAATTTCGGGTTTTGATTTCAATTCGGATAATTATTTCACTTAAATTCCGCTAAAATTAACATAGGGAGATGGAAATATTCCGCATTGGCTTACTTGGCAATGGTGTCGGGCGCCATCATGACCTATTGAGGAAATGGGTCGTGACAAAAATACGACATTAATTTTGTAAATGAACTTTCGAGATATACTATGGTATATCTTCTCAAGTCAAAAGATGAGACTGAAAGCTTATTTTTGAAATACAAAGCAAAAGTAGAAAATCAATTAGACAGAAAAATTAAGAGACTTAGGTCTGACAGGGGTGGTGAATATATTACTATTACTATAGAATCCTTTTGTTAGAAAATGGTATTTTACAAGAGGTTAGCTCTCCCTATTCTCCCCAACAAAATGGTGTAGATGAATAGAAGAATCGAACCCTTTAAAATAATGAATTCCATACTTTTGAATTCGGGTTTATTTTACAATGTGTGAAGGGAAGCTGTCGTAAATGCATTTTATGTTCATAAAAAATCCCTCATGAAAAGTTAGATAATACACCATATGAGGTACGAGAAGGATTTTCCCTAACTTGAAAATTCTGAAAGTGTGGGGTTGTTTTGCTAAGGTTGATCTACCTTATTTTAAACAAGTAACTGTTGGACCCAAGATTTTTATGCCATTTTTATTGAAAAGGGGCTAAATATATACCTGTAGTATCTGAAAATATTTAAATGTATCCCTCATTATACTTAGAGTTCATATATATCTCTGTTATTATACTATTGGTTCAAATATACCCTTTTTCCATTAAGTTTGTCCAAAGTAGAAATTCAATCCTAGTGACACTAACATTTGATGAGGTGGATGTTGTTGATATCCAATTTTTTCCTGTATATTTTTATATACAAAATACCTTTCAAATAGCATAGGTATGCATATATAAGTATGTACAATAGTTTTTCTATTTTCCCTTAATTTTTAAATATTTTTAAACCAATTTTATTGCCCTATTTTACCAAGGAAAACCCAATAATTATTTCCAAAATTATTATTTTGGCAATTCACTTATTGTACTATCATATTTATACTAAAATATAGCTAACATAAGTTTTGCATATTTTTACAAATTTATTTAGCATTTTTTAAGGCTAAATTGAATATAATTACAATGCTAGCCTATTTTAAGATTTAATTGCGTTTATAATTACAAAATTAATTCCAGTATTTTTAATTTAATATTTATATGTTATAAATCATTTTAATACTTTCAATTTATTTCTAGAATTTAATTTGCTATTTTTCTAAAATAAAAGGGGAAAATGGCTATTTAAAATCTAGCCAGATTTTATTTTGATTTTAGCCTGAATTCTACCCCCAATTAAACCTAATTGAACCCCAGCCCAATTCCTAAAAATACCCGACCCATAGCCCGTTTGAATAACCCGCCCGAGTCCTTATTTAATCCAGTTCGTTGATCAAATTGATCAACGGCCACATTTCGTCCCTTCCTTTTTTAATTCACAAACACCCCCAACCCTAATCATTTTCACTTACCAGGCGGCTATGAACCCTCCGGTCTCTCAAACCCACTCGAAGGTTATCAAACCCTAGCCACCATCTCTGCCCTGAAAGCCACCGGAATCCATGGCTTCTAAGGCTCTGGAGACCCTATATTCACCTCATATTGCTCCGACATGCGTGTTCCTTGAAGATTAGAGGCCTGACCACGACATAGTTGGTCAGGCTTTGTCTGATTCAAGATTCCACGGCCATCTCCGGCCTTGCTCCGACATAACATGGTTGCTCAAGCCTGATTTTGACCTCTCGGACTTAGATCGGTGACCTTTCAAAGCCTTTCTCACTTCTAGGATTCTTCTGAAACCCCAACCCTTCGAGGTTTCTCCGATTCCTTTAGATCCGTTGTGTATCTATGCTTTCCCTAAGTTCTCAAACGATTTCTCTGGTTTTTATTGCAAAAATTAATTTCAAAACAAAAAAAAACATTTCTTTTCTGATCTAGGGTTTTCAGAAAAGTTTTAAATGTTTCTCTTTTTCTATTGTGTGTATTTGCCTCTACTATGTTCTTATGTGTTCTTCTTTCATGTTCTTGTATGTTTTCCTTGTTGTGTTTTCCTATACTATGTTCTCGTAAGCTTTACTACTGTATTTCTTTTCTCATGTGTTTTTGTTTTTCTCCTACTGTATTTTTTATAACTAAGTTTCCTTATTAAATTCCTTCTACTGAGCTTGATTTAAAGTTTCTTCTAAAAATTCTTAGCATGCTTTTTCTACTGTTCTTATGAGTCTCTTCTCATTATGCTTTGAATTAGTTTCTTTCACTCTGTTTGCTTTAAACCCTTCTACTGTGTTTGTATGTTATTTTTCTATCATGTTTCTCATGAGTTCTATTGCTGAAAGAATCATGTTAGAAGGTTCAGTTCTTTTCTGAAACATCTAAACATGTTTCGATTCAATTTCTTGCCCTCTCATCTTTGCTTTGTGATTTGTCTGAGCTAGGGTTTCTATTCTTTCGGACCAACTTCGAATCTCTGAACTAGTTTGGACATCCTTGTTTTTATACAATGCTGATTTTTACTAGACTCTTTTACACTGGATTTTCTATTTATTTTACAATGATACTATAGTCTCTTTTCATGCTTAATATGTTCATATGCTCCTTATATATGATAAACTTCCCTCTAAAGTGGCCTTCAAATTTGTGATCAGTTCATGGTGTGATTGATTTCTTTCTATTGTTTGTTGATTCTCTCTCTGACTCGACCTAAGTTAAGACCCTTCTCAGCTTTTGCGACTTAGTTCACTCATGGTTCAGTAATTACAAAATCCTTGGCTTTGATTTAATGGTTGTTAATTGATTTCCTTGCCTTATTTGTACAACTGTGTACTTCAAACCCTGTCCTTAAATAACCTTTTATGTATTGGCCCTTAATTATATGCTTTGTGCAAAGTGCTTATAAATTTCTTTCGTTAAATTGTTTTTACCCGTTTGAATCTGAATCCCTTAATTAAGGGAAGTCGTGACTAATTGATTGACAATAAGTTCCTTAACTATTTTCTTACCTTATTTCCTCATGATTCTCACACTATAAAAGGCACGACCCTCTTTCACAAACACACGATTGACAATCCTACACTTCACAATTCACAATCTCTTCTGAACTCATACTTACTCATAATAGTACTCTCCATTTTCCTGCACTGTGGCATGTTTACAAGACCTACTTCTTTTTCTCTATTTGTTTCTTTGAAACTGGTATGTCCTAATATAAGCGTCAGCATTATCAAAATGTGTTTATTTATAACTTTTTGTATCCATGTCTGCTCTACTACTTCTACAGAGTTAAATGTTTAAACTAGCATGTTGATCTCTTTCTGTTTTTTTCTGCTATGAATCCTTGCTCCCTACCCCCTTATGTGTTTTGATTTACAGTTTAAAACATGGCAATATGTAAGTTATTGTCTATAGATTGAACTTGATCCCTTAAAGGATCCTAACCTCTAAATAATGTGTTCTAACAGGCTTATGGGTATGCTAGCATTTCCCATTGCTGAGTATGTCCACCAGCCTGTCTTTGACCCTTTACTACCTCCCCATTCCCTATACCCCTATGTGTGTTAATGTGAATTGTTTCCCTTTCCCTTTCCCCTTTCAGAATCCTGCACTTCCATTCTCTCTTAGTCCATAAGTTCTGCCCCCCTCTTGTGAGCCTTGCCTTAGGACCTAGAGTTCCCTCTAAACTTGGACACCTGAGGGCTGACCTTTCCACATTGCACTATGTCTTAATCTGGTAATACATTTAGGTGTGAGAACTTCCCGGAGTCCATATGAGGCTCTTAGGGAACTCTGACACACCCCAAATGGGAGAAAGGCTTTGAAAACTAATCTCTTGCAGTTGGTTTACTTCATACGTCAGACAGGAAGTCTGAATCAAGCTCTCCTTGGTTGTTCTTTTAAATTTTGATGTATTTTTCTTTACTTTACTTTGTGTGGGCTGTAATAACTTTGTAATAAAAATCTTGGGGTAAGCTAGTGAAAAGGGAGGGGTAACCATGGATGCAAAGGGGTATATATCATGTCTATAGGAGTTTCTGAATTTCTGCATCCTCATGTGTAGATATCCTGCCTATAGGAGTTTCTGAATTTCGGCATTCTCTCACATAAAGATGCCATGTCTATAGGAATCTTGAATTCTTACATATAGACGTCATGTCTATAGGAATCCTGCATGCTCATAAATAGATGTCATGTCTATTGGAATCCTGCATTCTTTCGTATAGATACCATGTATACAATTATTCAAAATCTGAACTCTGCATATGCGTATAAAAAGCATGCCTATAGGAGCTTTAATCAAATCTGAATCGCCTCTCTAATTTTTTTAAGCCTAAAACCAGCAATAATAATGCATTGCATTACTAACTGCAGAACTTATGATCTCTTGCCAAAACTTGCCCTTCTTTAATAACTAACAACTCTTTCTTAAATCCGTATGTATTCAGTTTAATTCATTGTTTCTTAAATAAATAGATATCATGCCTATAGGACCCTCGTCCAACACTTAGGCAAACCGTAGGATGAATTTTATAATTGAATCAGATTTTATTAGCCACAACCAGTAGGTAAGCCTGAGTCGGGCTTCCTGTCTAAACTATATAATAAATAAGTCTGCCTCAACCTTTTAAGTTTAATTAGACCCTAAATAGTACATGCAAGTCATGCTACATTATGTGCTTTATTTGGTTTAAAGGAGGTCTGTTTAAGCCCTTTAATTTGTTTATATGCTTTCCCCAAACTTGCTATATGTGTATTTTCTTGTCGCCTTAGTATTTTACCTTTAAAACCAGAAATAAGCCCAACATATCCTCCCTTTAGGATTAGTAGTCCCAAATACCTCCAGGACTGATAGGATTGGGGCGGGTACTAGCATGCAATAAGTAAACGAGACCATTCCGCACTTTAATACCTTAACGGGGTGGGAAAGTGTAGATATGGATATGATGACCACGCGACAACATAACGTGTAGCCCCTCATTGAGGAGTGATTACCGGATGTTGTGTGGGGTGATCCATATTATTAATAAACCTAGGACCCCCTTCCCTTTGTTCTCTGTCTCGTTTAAATCTTTTAAAATCGTTTCTTCTAAGAAAAAAAATCAACTCTCTTTAGTTCTTGCTGACTTTGTTTATTTGTAACATGTACATGAAAATCCCCTCTTATTTGAAACTCTTACTTTCCTATGTGTTATTTGCACTTAAGTTACAACAATAATTTGGCTGGGAACTACAATAGTGGATCCTGAGGGGTTCCTAACAACTTTCTCTAGGGATAATTTCAAGCCCTTACCCAATCTCTGGTTATCCAAATGGAACCCTCATTAGTGTCCTAATGCACTTAAACCATAGGTGGCGACTCTTCAATTCCAAAACCCAATTCCCAAAGGGGAATGAGTTGCCTTCCCAAATGTCATAAACCCGATTTCGCGAGAAAAAGGGGGCGTGACAGCATAGCGACTCTGCTAGGAAATCCTTTTAGGATTTTACCATTTCAAGCTATTAGTGTGACTTTGCATTTCTTATATGCCTTTATTTGTTTAATCCCTTTAAGCATTTAATTCCCGCTTTTACTACAAAACTGACTTGTCTTTTTGTTACTTTCCCTTATTTCTTTTACTGCTTTCCTTTACTGCATTCCTTTATTACTGCATTAAATTATTGTAGTGCTTACTTTATGAACGTGCAAATACGTCACAACTTGTTCTAATTATTGCATAAGCATGTTTTCAACACCATATGCAGCTCGTTCCAAAAAAAATACCATAGTAACACTTATAATGAGTGGTTACACTCTTCCGATATTATCACTCCCTAAATCCGGCAAAGGCATATATGCGGTAAAACCAGAAGGTTTCGCGCCTTTCCCTCTTGAGTTGTCCGCTCAAGAGTACCATTCTAATACCACATAGAAACCTTAATCTATTTAATTGTGCATGCATCATGGTCAAACCTAGCCGAGTCAGTTATGTCTGCATAATGACTCTTTAAGATAGCCTTGTCCAAAGTCCATCAGGTTTCCCTAAAACCCAAATGGACACTACCACATTTTGTGCATTTATTTGAAGAACTAAATGCTTCTATGCCAATTATTGATATTTAGTAGTCGAGTCTGGTGGGGGTAATGGCCTAACCTTTTGTCTTGCAGAAACATAAGGCATGAAGTGCCCCGATTCGGAATGGTCACCAACATCCACCCCAAACTGCTAAGCTGGTGGAAGGATTTTCACTCTAGTTATTAGACTCTCATCCGGAAATATTTGGGGAATCTACCCTCTTTATTGGAAATTCAACCCAACAACAAAATTATAGAAGCTGCTACCTATTCTGGTATTGTGATAGGTCTATGTTCCATTTCGGAGACATTGAGATGACACCCCTGCTCGAAGATATATGAGGACTGGCTGGTATACCGTGGGAAACTCCGGGTTTGTTAATGCCGGAAAACTGAGAGGGTAGAGGTTTTCTCAAAATGATAGGTCTTACCATACATTCCCTTTGACTACTTGTACGAGAGTTATGGTCATAGTAAATCTTATCGTACTTATCCTGATGAGTTTGCCCTTACATCATTGGGGAATATTCACCGAAGGGTATTTGTCTTCATGTTCTGTTTCTTGGGGATGATAGTATTTCCAATGAAGAAAGCAAGGATCCATACCAGGCTAGCTATGGTCACCAAAACTCTAATGGAAGGAATTAATGGACAACCATTCAGTCTCGTACCAATGATCATTGCAGAAATATACCGAGCCCTAGAAAGGTGTCAACAAGGAGCCAAGCACTTCGAGGGTTGTAATCTGCTACTTCAACTTTAGCTCATGTAACATCTCCAAAAGGGTGAATACCGATAGGAAATCCATCGAAGGGACTGGGACGATCATATCATTTTTCATTACCCAAAACGAATGAATTACATGCCCAACATGTTCGCCCAACCGGAAAATGATAAAGAATGGGTCAAACTCTTTGAAAATCTGACTGAGGATCAGGTACAATGGATGTTCGAGTGGTTCCCAACCGAGGAGTTCATCGTCCGATCCAGGGACGCACCTTTCCTAATACGGATCGGCTTAAGAGGAATGTACCCATACGTACCTCTTCGAGTTATGAGACAAGCGGGTAGGAAGCAGGTTATACCAGGGGTCGACAAGATGAGTTTCGGGCTGACTTCCAAGATGACGATAGCCCTTACAGGTGTCAGGCTCAACATATGTGGCACTACAAGATTGTCCTGGGAAAGGACACCATCGAACCAGGCAGATACCATGCAGGTTGTGCTCCCTATTATTCGGGTTGGTTGGAGGATAATCATAATAGTCTGGGTTAACCCGGGTTTGTTCGACATAACAAGATCATAGATGAAAAGGCCAAAGCACAGGTCAAGTACAACCATCGGCGAAAGAGAATCTGAGAATGCAAAAACGAGCACCGTGAAATACAGGAAGCCAATCAAAAACTAATTGAAGAATGGAAGGGTATGGCTATCAGCGCCAATAAACGTTTGGTCTATTTAGAGTGAGGTATAGTAGAGTTGGAAAAGAAATTTCTGAAGAGGGTCGAAAACTGCCAGATTGCTGAAGGAAATGAAGGCGGACATCTGGCTAGAGCTTACTTGCTACTAGGACTGCACAAGCTGGGGAAGCTGTTCGATGAAGCCAATGATGCCGAGTCTGGGGAAGGTCCCTCTGGGACCAAATATATAGGAATTTCCATTTCCGCTTTATAAAATGTAATAAGACCAATGGCCATTAGTGATTTTATTTTCTTGTTATTTAGTGTCGTTTTTGGATTCGTCTAACTTTTATCAATGAAATGAGGTATTTAGCATTCTAAGTTCTCCAAAATTAACTTGTCGCTAGGCCTACCTCGGGCTCAACGAGGTCCCTAAAATTAGGACACGCTTTATATTTCAGCACTAGGCCTACCTCAGGCTCAACAAGATCCCTAAAATTAGGACACGCTTTATATTTTAGCACTACATGTTTAAATATTGCAACATTTTTCCTAATGATCCTCGTTGACTTGTTACCTTTTGTTTTACTTTTTGTTTATTCCCCTCCCCAAATGTTAGTTCGTGAATTCTGGCAGCATCATCATATTTTACGAGATCCAGGGGCCCTCTACCTACTCCTCCTCCTAGTCCTGTCAGGAAAAAAAATAAAGGAAAAATAGAAGATTCGAACAACTCAACTGAACGGGTAGAGATCACTCATGGTACGCTGGTCCCCAAGGAAAATGCATCCCAACTAGAACAAAAGATGTTGAAGTTTCAGGAAGAACTTGACCAAGCCCGGAATTTGGAAAGTCTGCCATTTTCCCTCACCACTCCAGAGGTTACTTTCCCAGATACTCAGAATCCTGTACCTTCGCAAAACATCCCAAAACAACAAAACCATCACGCTCTTCACCACCACTGCAATACCTGCCATATCTCAAATAATGCCTCACTGCTCATCCCAAAACTCCAGAACTCTAAAAATGACCACCGCCACACCCAACATAATACCTCTATCTACGTGGAGACTATGCTACACTCCACCTAGCCCATCTCAAGCATACCCGAGTCCGATGATAAGGACTTGCTCATCAGAAATCTGGCCGAAGAGCTTAAAAGGTTGACTAGTAAAATTCAAGGAGTTGAAGGTAGTAAGGGAATTGAGGGGCTAAACTATGAAGATCTTTGCATACAGCCCGATGTCGAACTGCGCGAGGGGTACAAACCTCCCAAGTTCGAGATGTTTGATGGTACAGGGGATCCAAGGGTCCACTTGAGGACATATTATGACAAATTGGTAGGAGTAGGAAGAGACGAGAAAATCTGCATGAAGCTTTTCATGAGGAGATTGAAGGGAAACACCTTATCTTGGTACATTACCCAGGATCCAAAGAAGTGGTCGAGCTGGGTAAGCATGGCGTCTGATTTTATAGACAGATTCAGGTTCAACACAGAGAATGCACCAGATGTATTCTATATTCAAAACTTGAAGAAGAAACCCACAGAAACCTTTCGTGAGTATGTTACTCGATGGAGATCAGAAGCTGCTAAAGTTAGGCCTGCTTTGGCAGAAGAGCAAATGAACTATGTAATAAATTAGTCTGCCTCAACCTTTTAAGTTTAATCAGACCCTAAATAGTACATGCAAGTAATGCTACATTATCTGCTTTCTTTAGTTTAAAGGAGGTCTGTTTGAGCTGTTTTATTTTTTTATATGCTTTCCCCAAACTTGCTATATGTGTTTTTTCATGTCGCCTTAGTATTTTACCTTTGAAACCACAAATAAGCCCAACATATCCTCCCTTTAGGATTAGTAGTCCCAAGTACCTCCGGGACTGATAGGATTGGGGCGGGTAACAACATGAAATAAGTAAACGAGACCATTCTACGCTTTGATACCTTAATGGGGTGGGCAAGGGTAGATATGGATATGATGACCACGCGATAACATCACGTGTAGCCTCTCATTGAGGAGTGATTACGGGATGTTGTGTGGGGTGATCCATATTATTAATAAACCTAGGATCCCCCTTCCCTTTGTTCTTTGTCTCTTTTAAATCTTTTAAAACCATTTCTTCTAAGAAAAAAAAAATTAACTCTCTTTAGTTCTTGTTGACTTTGTTTATTTGTAACCTTTACATGAAAATGACCTCTTATTTGAAACTCTTACTTGCCTATGTGTTATTTTCACTTAAGTCACAATAATAGTTTGGCCGGGAACCACACTAGTTGATCCTGAGGGGTGTCTAACACCTTCCCCTCGGGATAATTTCAAGCCCTTACCCAATCTCTGGTTATCCAAATGGAGCCCTCCTTAGTGTCATAATGCACTTAAATCATTAGGTGGCGACTCTTCAATTCCAAAACCCAATTCCCAAAAGGGAACGAGTTGTCTTTCCAAATGTCATAAATTCAATTTTGCGAATAAAAAGGGGGCGCGACAGATGCCACATGGCTTGCCACCTCAGCTCCCCTAAGTCATTTTATCGCTCCCTTCCATTTTTTTCACCAATAAAATTTTTTACCCTCCACCACTATTGTCACTATTACCGCTACCATAAAAAATATTGTATTCCAAATTTTAGTCTTTTATATATGAATTAGGGATTGTGAGGTGGCATGCTATGTGGCATCCACCTCATCAAATATCAGTGCCGCATAGAATTAGATGTCCATCTCGGACAATCTTAACAGAAGAGGAGTATAATTGAGCCAAATGTATTATGGCAGGGATATATTTAGACCCAAAGTATATCTAAGGGTATATTTAAATTTTTTTTATACCAATGTTTATGCGCAGAAAAGAATGTGTATAGATTTATGTCTTTGAATGATAATTCTATTTGTGAATCTGGAGATGCAAATATTTTTCATGTTTTTCCATTAAAAATGATGTGCTTAGTGATGCGCCTAATAATTCTTCTACATCTATGTATGTTTATTCTTATATTGTGCCTTATTTTATTTTAACTACTAATAAGGATGAAAATGAACCTAGTAGGAACAAGAAACGTAGAACTGGAGCTAGATTTGGTCATGACTTTATCACTAATTTATTGATTGAAAATCATGAACTTGATGTTCTGAATGATTAACTAATATCTATTTATTTAGTAGAAGAAGACCATAAGACTTATAATGAAGCATGATATCAACAAGACTTCCTGTTGTTTTAGAAAAATTTTGTGATGCAAACTGGGTTACTAACAATGACAAATTTAGTTGCACTAGTGGCTATATGTTTACTTTGGGTGCAGGCGCTATTTCGTGGGAGTCTTTAAAACAGACTTCTATAGAACAATCTATTATGGAGTTAGAATTAATTGCTCTTGATTTCACAGGGCAAGAAACCGAGTGGCTGAGAAACTTATTGGTGGATGTGCCTTTATAGGGAAGACAAGATTCTATACGTTGTGACTCATAGACGATAATTGCAATTTCCTAAAATAGTGTGTATAGTGGGAAAAGAAGACATATCTGCATAAGACATGGTGTGGTAAAATAGTTGTTGAAACATGATGTTTGTCACGACCCAAAATCCATCTAGTCTTGATGGCACGTGATACAACCCTCTAGGTAAGCCAATTTGCAGTCAACTCAACTCAAATGAGAATAATAAGAGCAAATGAGTAAAATAACTGAATTTCTACACAAACTCCCAAGGATTGGTAGTACAAATCCTAAGCTTCTAACACTAAGAATTTACAAAGCTGGTACCAATTAAATACACCATCTGTTCGAAATATAAATAAACATATTTGCAAATCTAAAGCTACCGAGGACAAATGGCAGCTATAATCGGAAAGCATGTACATCTTCACTGCCAGCTCTCGTCATACACAACAACATCAGCTCCATGATTTGCATGTAAGTTGAAAAAGTGTAGTATGAGTACAACCGATCACATGCACTCAATATGTAACACACTTAACCTCAGGTTTAAAGCAGTGACGAACTTAGAAGAAGGTCAGTTCCCATCACCAATAACCAATAACAAATCACAACAATATAGTCAAGACAGTAAAGGTATATAATTCAAGAGATATAATGATTAGCTCATTTACAAATACAAAAAAGTAGACTTGATTTTTAAGTATAACAATCCAAGTCTAAATCTTACCAATAAAATCAATTCAATATGCGTTTATCAAAGAACTATGTTTTCCAATTTACAACATCAGATAAGACTTTTCGCTTATCAATTGGCATGAGGAAAGTACATTTTTACGTTAACATGTCAATATGCATGTCAAGTCATCAATTACCATATACCTCCTAGTATGAGGAATACACATCTCTATGCCTACATGTCAAATATACATGTCAAATCATAAATGTCATGTTATTGTCTAACATGAGAAAAATACATCTCTATGCCTACATGCCAAGTATGCATGTCATATGAATGATTTCATGGTGATATCCCCAAGTACTATCACTCTCAACATACTCAAGTTGTTTGCCTCAACTGCCTATTTCACCACACAAACGAAAAATCACTCAACATTGTCCAGGTGGCTTGCTCATAAGCCCCTCACCAAAGCATGTGTGTGTACCAATGTGCCTGCGCTCACTACTGGTATGTCAGACTCTGGAGGGGAGGACTCAAGTGCTAATCAAAAGCCAATATGGCATGTTGCGGCATGCTGCACGATCCACAATAATAATGACAATAAGGTCTGCCACGGTATGCAACCCAATCCATAATAATAATAATAATAATAATAATAATAATAATAATAATAATAATAATAATAATAATAATAATAATAATACCAATAACATCAACAACAACAACAACAATAATAATAATAATAATAATACCAATAACAACAACAGTAACAATAATGATAATGATAATAATAATAATGCTAGTATGGCCTACTGCAACGTATAGCCCGATCCAGAACAACACTCTTAACACGGTTCTAAGGCCCACCTCAGTCACCAACCTCTCAAGTCTCAAGTGCTCACAATCTCATACCACTTAGCCCAACAACTCCGCATATGGGAAAAAAATGATAACATGCGATGTAATAATGAATGATAGCGCTCTCTCTATGGCCAATTCTCTTTAACAAGAAAAATATTCGATGATCGTTGACCACTCTTTATCCTTTCTTATCTTGACTGAACAGAGACTGAGATATGATACGCAAATGAGGAACCATGACTGATTGTATCGGATAATTCCAAAAAATAGAAATAGCCTGATTAGGTCTCAACCGAATAAGCACATAGCCTAAACATTATTTCTAACATTTGTCACAACTCAAGTAATTAACAAGTAAGGAAAAACAAGAATATAACATGATATGATAGCAGAATAAGTATGGTACTAGTCTAAAAGTCAACCTAAATCATAATTATCTCGCTACATGCCCACGTATCATTACCTAGCATGTGCGTCATCTCAACATGTATACAGTCAAATCGAGCTTGCCTAATTTTGTATGACTAGATGAAATCGGGGTGGTAGATCAAGGATCGGTCTCGGTTATATTGGATCATCGTAAATATATGGATTAGTAATCTCATAGATCAATGGACGATCAATATCGAAACCGAAATAGAAAAGAGATCAAACGAGATCAAAGAAATCCTGCCAGGTCGGACAACAGAAAGCCCAGATATTCGTGATCGGTCAAGGATCGTGGCGAAAATCTCTATAATGACTCGATAGGTCGTTTTGAGCATTTGCACTTCACTTTCCACTTCTTGGGAATGACTAGCCATGTATGATATATTATGACTCATGTAAATCGTCCGTTTTGGTTTTTAGGTTAATCGAAATATATATGGAATAATGGTTCTCAGCTTGAAGCTTTAAATTTAAAAGATTTGACCAAGTTTTGACTTTTAAGTATTTGATATTAGATTTGGATTTTTATGATTTGGATAGCTCTTTTGGGCGATTTTGGACTTAGGAGCGTGATCGGAATGGAATCTGGAGGTCCGTGGTAGATATCTGCTTGAATTGGCGAAATTGAAAATTTGGCATTTTCGGTTGGTAGTGGAAACTTTGATATTGGGGTTGGAATGGAATTTTGGAAATTGGAGTAGGTCTGTTGTGTCATTCGTGGCGTGTGTGCAAAATTTCAAGTCATTCAGAGGTGATTTGATAGTTTTCGGTATTTTTTGTGGAATTTGAAAGTTCCTAAGTTCTTAAGCTTGAATCCGAAATTGATTTAGTGTTTTGGTATTGTTTTGAGTGATTCAAAGGCTCAACTAAGTTTTAATGATGTTATGGAAGGTGTTGGTATGTTTGGGTTGAGGTCCCAAGGGCCTCGGTTGTGTTTCGAGTGAGTTTTGAGCGAGTGCGGGCATTACTGGAACTCAGGCAATGGTTTTGGTGCTTAAATCTACCGCTGAGGCGGAAGTTTTATTGCTGAGGCAAAAATTTTACCGCTGAGGCAGAAAAAGAAGCTTTGAGGTTGGTCCGGGGGAAAATCCGCAAGTTTATTGGTCCGATTTCGGAAGCCTATATCTTTCGATCCATAAGGAATTTTGAGATGATTCAATCAAATGTTGTAGAGGTTCATGTCTAGTTTCCAGAAAGGTAAAGAAACAATAATTTGGAAATTTGTATAGAAAGTTATGGCCAAAATATTAAGGTATGTCTGTGCACCCACCAGAAACACGGTCAGCAGTGGTTTACCGCGATCAGCAGTGGTTTTCCGCGGTTAGCTATGATGGGAATCCGAGAGGTGCACTATAAATACAAGATTTGGGTTTTAATTCATATTTTGACCTAGAGAGCTCGGCCTTTGGCGATATTTCGGGGGATTTTCAAGAAAATCATTGGGGTAAGTGATTCTAACTCAATTTTAGCTAAAATACATGATTCTAACGTTGGATTCATCATTTGAGTAGAGATTTGGGATGAAAATTTGGGAATGATTGTGGAACTTCATAAAATGAATTTTTGAGATTTGAAAGTCGATTCGAGTCGGAATTAAGTGAAACTCATATGTATAGTCTCGTAATTAAATGGGTTGTCGGATTTTGAGACTTTGGTTAGATTTCGAGACGTGGTCTCGGGGCCCATCTTTTGAGTTGACTTTTTGACTTTTGGCCTTAAGCTTAGAATTTCCTTATGGGATTGATTCCTTTAGCTCATGTTGATTGTATCGTATTATTATGGCTAGATTCGGAGCATTCGGAGGCCAATTCGAGAGGCAAGGGCTTCGCGGGTTAGAGTTTGGCTTGTCTTAAAGTATGTAACGCTTCCAAACTTGGTTCTGAGGGTTCCAAACCCCAAACTATGACCTATATGATGGTATTAAGGTGACGCACATGCCATGTGACGGGCATGCAGGTGTGCACCATGAGGAATGCGACCTGGTTCATTCAATGGCATTGCGCAGTAACTCTTTATTGTTGATATTTGTGTTTCTATCATGTGATTAAGTAAAGGTGCTATGAATCATGCTAGACATCCTGTTAGGGCTTTACGCCAATATTGTTCAGGCCTGAGTGGTTGTTTCTTGCTATCATCTTATTACATTCATTGATATTCTATACTCAGTCTTGTTCATGCATATCATATCATATCTCAGTCTTAGTTATTATTATTTGGCCCATCGTATCATTGTTTCAAGCTAGTTTCATGGCATTGTGAGCCCGTCTTTATGAAATTGGAGAGTGATCACTGAGTGAGGCTGAGAGACTGATTATGAGTGACAGTTATGGGTCGGGCTACATGCCGTAGCGGATTAATGATACATGCCTTCACTGGCTATGTTATGGCATTTGGGACATAGGAGCCCATTCGGAGTCTTCAAACCCACAGTGGGTGCGGCTGGTTATATTAAGGGATGGATCTTCCCTAGATATAGATCTTGTACGAAGTGCTTATATTTAGAGATGGATCTTCTCCATGAGGCTGGATTGGCATGTTCCTTGGTACTGGAGACGGACGGTCTGTGATGTATATATATTTCGGGATGGATCTTTCCAGGGCCTTGTGAGCCACAAACAGTACCGAGTGGTTGTGAGGTTATTATTATTATTATCAGGAGATGGATCTTCTCCATAGGCTGGATTGGCCTTCCTCAGTACTGAGTGACTACTGTCAAAGATATATATGTTACGGGATGGTTCTTCCCTGGGCTGTATGAGCCATATACAGTATTGAGTAGACAAGTATTGAGATATTGGGCACATGAGGCACTTGGCATAATGCATTTCATACAGTATGTGCATTGGCATATAGATGTAGCGGAGTTAAACTCCTTTACCATGTTTATATCTGTTTATTTCCATGTTATGAATTGTTCTATTGACAGAAAGCATGCTTACGTTTCTGTACGATATTTCTATTATCTTATGAATAGGTTGAGTACGTCACTACCTCTCAGTCCATAGTTTGGGCTTGTTACTTACTGAGTTGGTGTACTCACATTACCCCATACACCTTGTGTGCATATCCAGGTATCTTATGGTCCCAATATCATCCGTTGTTTGAGATTGCAGGTTGTGGAGTTGCTAAGGTATCTGCATTGGTTTGGAGGCCTTGGCTCTTCTTCTCATTCTAGTTGTATTTTTCTGATGGTTCTAAGACACTTTAATAGACTATGTATTTACCTTAGACTCTCATGATCTCGGTGACACCGTGGTTTTGGGATGATTGTATCGTAATATGAATCATTCTTTTATGTCTTAAACGATTTGTTTTAAAAATGATGAAAGTTTTCCGTAAATGATTTTTAATATTTACATTGTGGTATTGGATTGTGTTGGTTTGAGGCATGCCTAGTTCCATGATAGGCATCATCACGATGGGTTAAGTTTTGTATCATGACAAGTTGGTATCAGAGCCTAGGTTACATAGATCTAACGAGTCATGGGCGGGTTTAGTAGAGTCATGCAGATCGGTACGGAGACGTCTATACTTATCTTTGAGAGGCTGCAAAACCTTTAGTAAATTCTACACTCTTGAATTCTTATCGTGTGTCATTGATTCATCTTGAAGTGTAACTCTTTGAATTCCTTCCACGTGTTCGTATGCGCATATGAGCACTCGGAATCAGCTGTGCATTGACGATTTATGATTCTCTGGATAAGGTGTGAGATATGATCTTGGCATATTGATGATGGGCTAGTCTGGAGGACTTGAGGCCGAGTTTTATCTGTGGCTTGAGTACTGAGATTTTGATTGTGGTGAGCATATGCATTTGGGAGTTATATGTCTGTTTGTGTCCTTATTAGTAGGAATTGTGGTTGGATGGCTATGTTATAAGTATGAATTGATTACGAGTTGTGTTCAGATTGTTCGAATGTGGCAAGAAGAGTTTTCTTGAGGGTAGAAATAACTATTTGGTGCTTGATTTCCATCTTGATTTGATGTGTAGCCACGAGTTGTGGGTGTGTTGAATGACCTTTTCATGTTGTCTATTTGGGAAGTAAAGTAGATTCCATGTTGTGATATGAGTTCGGACTTAGGAAGATTTAGTGATTGTGTAATAGTTATGACTCTGGAAGAGTGTAGAGAGACACCGGTTTAAGGCTAAGCAGGTGGGTTACCGCCTGCAGGGTGTCTTGAGGGTGTGTGATCCCTATGTCGTTTAGTAGTGAGTTTTTGTCTACCAGAGAACCATATATAGTACAATTTGAGTTTGGATCGCTTATGAGAATGAGCTTGACTATTACGAGGGTAAATGCGAGAATTACATATTATTTGAAACACTAGATGGTTTGTGTTGCATGAGCTTATGAAGGATTTAGTTGAATCTCACTATGGTATTATGGCAGTAATAGAGTATGGGCATTGTGAGTTTTTTATATTTTGATCTATGGCTTTGAGTCAAGTGGGGGAGTCTGCTATTGATTAGTTTATTACACGATTATGTTTTGTATTGGTTTTAGTTTGAGGTATACGAGTGAATTAGTAGTGGTTTGCAAGGTTGGAGATCGACGATGGCTTGAGTAAAGGAAATCTCGGATAAGGGTTGTGTTATGCTCTATGGGTATGTGAAAAATATGGAATGATTTGAGTTGTTATTGGTGAAGGATGCAATATGCATAGGGCACGAATTTATCTGGTTGCATTAAGGTGGGTTACTTCCTTGGGTGTTGAAGTGCTAATGCGGCACATGTCGTTCGGTCCGTTCGATCAGTCTAATTGAGATTTAAGCAAAGTGCATAACTCTCGAGAATGGTTCTAGTGAGTTCAAGGTTTATACTTGGCAATTGGGGATCTTCAAGATGTGTGTGGGCTAGAAACTGAGATTTATATAGGAGGATGTCAGGACTTGTGTCATTTCTGTATTATTATGGATCCTATATATCAGTACCAGGAATGCAAATGTAATGGCTTAAGATTCGCAGAAGGTCTCTTCAGAGCGAGTATCTCGATTGTGGTACTTTTGGAGGTGCTTCAAAAGAATATAACAGTTTCTGAGCCTTAGGGCGGTGCGGTTTTATGCTAAAGTTCATGGGGCAAGTTTTGGTTAAGGATAATGGTGTTCTAGCAAGGAAACGTATCAATTTAAAGATAATTCGGAAGGAACTCAAAGAATTAGGACAGCATAGAGGTAGGTTGGGTCGGCATGTAAGGGATATGATTAGTTCTTTGGGTATTTATGAGATAATGAGTTTCTACATGTGTTTTGCAACAAAGCTCTTAGGTTTTGATGGCTTGCGTAGCTTGGTTGAGTTAAAGGGATTTAGTCTTGACGGTTTGCTTTTGTGAAAATAGGATCCGAGAAGATTTTGATGATTTCTACCACGGTTGGAGGCGTAGATTTATGCTTCCACGAGGAGCAAGTGATGTATAGCAATTTTCTTCCAGATGGGACCAATGGAACGTTCTTGGCTAGTTGAGTACGTAGTTGCTTGTACCTCTGAGTAGATTATGAAGTTCTCACATTTATCATAGGATGGTGTGGTAGATGCGGTATGTTGTATGATATTGAGATTTGCTGGTGTAAGGTCACGGTTCAGTTTTGAAAGGAATGTTATAAATTCTTAGGCAGTATGGACAGATTCAGATGACTAGATAAATGAGATCATTGATTGGTGTGGCTTGATAAGGATATACATTTTAGAAAGGGCGATGTGTTTGAGTTATGGATGCTTTATTAGTATTGTGGCACTATCTTGTCTGATCAACTGTTGATATTCAAAGTTTTCTTGGTGGCGCAAAAGAATATTTAGAATTACCCCTCGTGGGATGATCGAGTATTAGGGATGTGTTAGATATTCGAGCAGTAGAGTTGGGATTAAATATGATGATTAGTGTGCTTTATGGATTTGGAGACCGGAATTCTCATAAGCAAGTTATTTCGTGGTTGTGGACTGTGAAGATGTGGGGAAGCTAGTCAGATTATAGTAAGTGCTATAATTCAGTTATTATGAACTTTAATAGAGTTATTCATCTGTTGTGGGTGGCTAGAGTTAATTTGGGGTTCATTTGGTAGGCCCAACATGGGTGTGTGTTCTGTATCGAGTCGAATATATTGAATCTGAACTTCTATTGTTGAGGGACGTTCCATTCGATTGTCCGTGAGCTTATTAGTGTTTTGAGGTTATTTGTGATCTACTCTTATATGCTATGCGAGATTGGGATTCGTTGGTTAAATGCACAAATGATATGGTTTTATTTGGGCTTTATAACGAAATTTGAGTGTGATGGGTATCTGGGTATTGCACGATTGATTGCATATTGGGTATGTTATTTTAGGCTGGTGTGGCATTGTGTCGGTTACTTCTCCATGGTTACGGTGATTCACTCTTGGTACTAGACATCAAATTACGCGTGGTTGTTGATTTTGAGCATGGTGACTTCAGGTGTTTTATGTGAGCCAGTGTTTGGATAGGATCGTGCATTGCATCAAAGTTATGTGGATGTATGATCCTTCATATTAGATTTGTGTGTTCTGGTTCTACGGTGTGTGATGGGTTATTAGCATCATGTTTTTGTGGTACTGGTGAGCTTGCGGTACAGCTCTCTCATTTGAGCCATTTTTCATGGTTGGAGTACATTTGGATGTTGCTTATTAGTGTGCGGATTGCACGGGTTGTGGCTTTAGATTGTATTGATGTTTCATGTCACTAGAGTAGTCGTGTTGGATGAGATAAGATCATTGGGCCTAGAATGGATACTATCGAATTCAATTTCAGTATTTTGGAAGGATAATATCGAAGTTTGGCTTAAGCAATTCACTATAGTCCTTGCCAAAGGAGAGGGAACTCCATGATTGGTTGATCTGAGGAATGGTTATGATTTCTGCGTGTTTCTTTCATCATTGGCAGTATACGAAAGTGTTGAAATAAGGCTTTATTGGATAAGAGGTCTATTACCGGTATTGGGTTGTATGAGCAGCTATTATGATTAGAAGTTATCACTATGAACGTTTGAGTTGTGTGGTATATCATGTCATTTAATCTTGAGTTGTGGATATGGTTTGATACAGATTTTTGGACTTATACGGTGTATAGATATGAGATTCTGATCCTATAGATTATTTCGGAAGTGGAAATTTGGTTCTAAGGATTATGGGCTAGGTTGGATTATGAAATTTTAGCTATGTTGTGCTATCGGACCTATGTGGGATAGGGTGATGTGGGCTCACCCCCGGGTGTTGATACCCAATTTTTTCCTATGTATTTTTTATATGCAAAATACTTTCAAAATAACATGTATATGCATACATAAGCATGTCCAAGAGTTTTGGTATTTTTCACTAATTTTTAAAGATTTTAAAATTATTTTATTGTCTATTTTTTAGCAGTACAAAATCTAATAATTACTCCTAAACTTATCATTTTGGTGAATAATTTATTTCTATTCTCATATTTACACCAAAACATAATTAAGGTGATTTTTGTATATTTTTACAAATTTATTTTGTATTTTCAAAGCTAAATTGCATATAATTGTAATTATATCCTATTTCACGATTAATAGTATTTTACAATTATAAAATTATTTCCAGTATTTTTAGATTAATATTTATATAGTATTTGTTGACTCAGTGTTTTTAATTCACTTTTAATATCATTATTACTAATTTTATAAAATAAAAAGAGGGAAATGGCTATTTAACATTTAACCCATTTTCATTTCAATCACAGCCTCATTTCCTTTCAATTTTAGCCTTAATTTGACCCCAATTCCGCCCCAAATTAAAACCAGCCCAATTCCTAAATTACCCGAGCCCTGACCCGATTGAAAAACCCACCTGGCTCCCCTTTAATCCAGGCCGTTGATCATTTTGATCAACGGCCGTAACTCTTCCTTTCCTTTTTTTAATTCCTAAACCCCCCTAACCTAATTTATTCTATCTGAGACGCCGCCTTTGAAACCCCTTCGTCTCTCAAACACTCCCCAACACTCTAAAATCCTAATAGTCTCCTACCTAATTCTACCATGTTTTCACCAGAATCCATGGCGTTTCAGGCCATGAATGGCCTGTACTCACCCTCTCTCACCATTAAACCTAAGCTACTCAAGACTATGAAGCCTGACTTCAACGATTCTCTTCAGACCTTCTCAGATTTGTAGATCCATGGCTTCTCCAGCCATTTTCCGACATGTTCAAGCAATATGAGTATTTTCGACTCAGGATCTGGCCTTCCTCAAGACCTTTCTCGTTTCTAGGGTTTTCTCTGCAACTCTAAGTCATCTGAGGTTTTGTACTCGCCTATTTTTCTTAGATCTGTGATATATCTGGGCTTTACTTGACATTTTTAAGGTTTGCCCCAAATTTCCTTTTTAAAAATCATGCAATTTCGATTTTAGGCTTTCTGAAAAGGTTTCTTCAAATATCCTTCTGATTCTTCCTGTTCTTTCTTTATGTGTGTTTTGTACTCGTATGTTTTATTTTACTACGCATGAGTTTGCTCTCTTGTCTCTTCTTTATTATGCAAGACTCTTCTATTTTGCCGCTAGTCTTATGCTCGCATGATAATTCGTGTTGTTAATCCTTATTCTTTGCTATATGTGTTCATGTTTGAGCTCTTTGATTTTGTTCACTTTATTGAGTTATGTTTATGTTCCTGCTAAGCATGTTTACTCTACTTTTATTTAAAACTCGTATCATATCTTTCTTCTGAATCTGTTTCAACTCTGAGTTTTCTCAAACATGGTCTCATGACCTTGAATCAGTGTTCTTTCTATCGTGTGTGTTTGTCTCTCATACGTCTTTGGAAGAGACTTCTGAGCCTCTTTCAATGACCTGTTTGCTTATCTCTATTGTCTGACTTGATTTGAAACCCTAAGATTTGGGGGTTTTCTTGGGCAAGAGGTATTAGAGTTCCACTTTGGGACCATAGGCTTTCAGACTCACTATGAGCTTGTAATTGAACTTGAACTCCTTTTGCTTGTGACTCGAAGGCTTGCAATGTTAGATCTTTTTCTAAGTAACCTGACGTTCCTTTAGTTTGATATGTGTGCTTTATATATGAAAAAATTCCTCGTTCAAAAAGGTTTTCACCATCTAAGTGATTGATTCTGAAATCCCTTTAATAAGGCTGATGAATTGTCATTGATTTTTCTTCGATTGAACCTCTTTTACCTTTCTTGACTTGGTTCAGTCAAATTAAACTTGTAATTTTGGTGTCAGGGCTGTTTGATTGATTCCCTTTCCATATTTGTCACAAACCGTGTACTATTGATTGTTTTCCTTAAATAACTTCTGTGTATTTACCCCTTTTGTGCTACTTTGAAAGGTTTCAATTAAAACTTCTTTCCTTAATTGACTTTTACCCGTTGGAATCAGAATCCCTTCACCAAAGGGAGACTGATTTCAATGATATATTCCTTACCTTCCTTACTTGTTTCTCTGCACTATAAAAGGCACTACCCCTCTACACTTTTACAGACGACTTCTTTCTTCACACAACCTTCACACCACTAGTCTTTAAAATACCGGCACAGTTGCAATCCTATTTTGAATTCAATACTCTGCTTTGCTTGGGATCTTTTGGAACTGCTTTTCTTGCAATTTGGCTTTTTCAAGACTATTGTTTTTTACTTATTTCTTTTGAAACTGGTATATTCTGATTTAATTTTTTGCCTCACCTCTATGTGTTTACTTTATAGTTTTAGCATTCTTATTTACTTTGTTGTACATGTTCAGTGATTAAATTATGTATGTTCTTTCCCTACATCTGTTTCTATGGTGAATCCCAATCCCCTATTCCCCCCTATGTGTCTGAGTTAAGTTTCTTGGCCTGGCAATATCTAAATTACCGCCCAGGTCAGAACCTGATCCTCAATGGATCCTAACTCCCAAGATTTATTGTCAGGCTGGTTCCAGCATTCCCAATTGCTGGGTATGATCACCAGCCTGCCATGGCTTTCCCAATTTCCTCTCCATGCACTTACACTTACTCTTAGACTCTAAGTTCTGCCCCCCCTCCTATGAGCCTTTCTTTGGGACCTTGAGTTCCCTCTGAACTTGGACATTTGAGGGATGGCCCTTCCATACTGCACCATAATCTTAATTCAGCAATGTAATTGGGTATAAGCATTGCTTGGAGTTCATGAAGCTCTTGGGAACATTGACACACCCAAAGGATGAGAAAGGCTTTTGGAAATCTGATCCTGGAAGTTGATTTATCTCATATTGTTGGACTTTGAGTCTGAATTAGGCTGTTTGGTTGTAACTGGAACTTCTGATGTAATTTTGCTTTTCTTACTTTTGATTCATTTGGGTCTGTAATAATTTGTAATAACTATTGGGGATGGTTAGTGGAAAGGGATGGGAATGATTGTATGCAAAGGGTAGATAACTTGCTTATAGGATTTTCTAATTCCTGCACTCACATAGACAGCATGCCTATAGGTTACCTATAAACTTCTACATTCTCATCTTAGATAACTTGCCTATAGGATTTTCTAATTCCTGCATTCACATAGACAGCATGCCTATAGGTTACCTATAAACTTCTACATTCTCATCTTAGATAACTTGCCTATAGGATTTTCTAATTCCTGCATTCACATAGACAGCATGCCTATAGGTTATTTATACACTTCTGCATTTCTGCATACAGAAATACTGTCTCTAAGTCTCTACATCTCTGCATATAGAAATCAAGATCATAGGTTTTTCTGCACTTCTGCATATACCTGTCATTAGGCAAACAATCATAGGTCTAATAAATTAACTTCATTCTAGATACCATGCCTATCGTACTTTTGCATCTATGTAATCATTTAAAACCAATAACTCTTAGATAACTTGCCTATAGGAATAATCAATCGAATCAGCCTCGTCTAAAACTAGTCATAAAGTCGTTTAAAATCTGCAGATCTTTTGTTTATAAAATCAGTACGCTCTGTTAGATACCATGTCTATGGGTCTCACTTAGGAAAACCATTAGGTAATTAATTAACTGTGTCAGCTTTGATAACTACAGCCATACAAGCCTAATTCGGACTCCTCATCTGAGCAATATGTGATAAATCAGCCTGTCCTAACACTTTGAAATTTAATTCAGACCATAACAAGTATTTGAATTCATGCTATGTATTTGCCTTAAAGTGAGGAGGCATGTTTGAGCCCTAACTGTTGTTCGATTCTCCCCTATTTGATTATGTGTTTTGTTTGTCGCCTAGACTTTTATCCTTCTTAAACTTCTGAAAAGCCCCAACTCCCTCCTTTTAGGATTAGAAGTCTCACTGCCTCCGAGACTGATAATATCGAGATGGGTAATAGCATGCAATAAGTAACGATACTATTCCATGCTTTTATACCTTAATGGGGTGGGAAAGGTTAGACATGGAGATGATGATCATGTGATAACACCACGCGTATAATTGGTTACCGGGTGTCGCGTGGATGATCCATGTTATTTATAAACCTAGGACTCCCCCCTCCCTCCTTATGTTCTTACGTTCTTATTTCCTTTAAACTGTCAGTTTTCCAGTTCTTTAAACTTTGTATTTCACTTTAATTCATTTTAAACCTCTTTGGAATTTCCGGCATTGTTTTCTTTTTAAACTTCCACCCATTTTACTTCTTTGTCTGATTATTTACATTTGTTACTTGATCCCCATTTTTCTGCACTTATACATTCTTTTAAACGACTTGAAACCACCTATTCCCTAACTTCAACATGTTTATTTAACCTTTATACATTCCTACTTGTAATCATTATGTGGAAGTTGTCTTGTATGTTAATTCGCTTTAAAGTCACAATTGTATCATGGCCGGGAATCACACTAGTGGATCTTGGGGGTGCCTAACACCTTCCCCCTGAGATAATTTCAAGCCCTTACCCATTCTCTGGTTCTTCTTTTCTTTTAACTCCTTGATGTCCTAATACACTTCATCATTAGGTGGCGACTCTTCTCAATCTCAAACCCAAATTCCCAAAAGGAATAGATTTGTCCGCCGAAATATCGTAAACCCGATTTCACCTTTAGAAAAAGGGGGAATCGACACCGGGTATGTGCATGGTAAGGTTATTCACTAATTTGTTGGCTTGTTGAACAACTCTAGGCACATTTGAGGACGAACGTATATTTAAGTGGGGGAGGATGTAACAACTCGATCGGTGTTTTAAGCATTTGCACTTCGCTCGCCACTTCGCAGGCATGACTAGCTCTGTATGATGTATTATGACTCATGTAAATTGTCGGTTTGGTTTTCGGGTTAATCGGAATAGATATGGAAGAATTATTCTCAGCTTGAAGCTTTAAATTTGAAAGGTTTAACCAAGTTTTGACTTCTTAGTATTTGATATCGGATTTGAATTTTTATTATTTGGATAGCTCCATTGGGAGATTTTGGACTTAGAGCACGTCCAAAATGGAATTTTGAGGTCCGTGGTAGATTTAGGCTTGAATTGGCAAAATTAGAAATTTAGCATTTTCGATCGGCAGTGGAAATTTTGATATCGGATTCGAAATGGAATTTCAGAAATTAGAGTAGGTCTGTTGTGTCATTCGTGGCGTGTGTGCAAAATTTTAGGTCATTCAGAGATGATTTGATAGTTTTCGGCGTTATGGAATTTGAAAGTTTCTAAGTTCTTAAGCTTGAATCCGAAGTTGATTTGGTGTTGTGGTGTTGTTTTGAGTGATTCAAAGGCTCGACTAAGTTTTAATGATGTTATGGAAGGTGTTGGTATGTTTGTGTTGAGGTTCAGAGGGCCTCGGGTGTGTTTCGGGTGAGTTTTGAGCGATTCCGGGCATTATCGAAACTCAGGCAATAGTTCTGGTGCTTAAATCTACCGCTGAGGTGGAAGTTTTACTGCTGAGCCAGAAGTTTTACCACTAAGGTGGAAAAAGGAGCACTAAGACGGTCCAAAGGAGAATCCGCAGGTTCGTTGGTCAAATTTCAGAAGTCTATATCTTTCGATCTACAAAAAATTTGAGATGATTCAAAAACAAAAGTCGTAGCCCTTTGTGTCTAGTTTCCATAAAGGTAAAGAAATCATATGTTGGACATCTTTAGAGAAAGTTATGGCCAAAATACTAAGGCATGTTTGTGCAGCCACTAAAAGCGCGGTCCGCGGTGGTTTACCGCGATCAGCGGTGATTTTCCACCGTCAACAGTAGTTTACCATGGTCAGTGGTGAATTTCCGTGGTCAGCGGTAATGGGAATCCGAGAGGTGCACGATAAATATGAGATTTGGCATTTTATTTCATATTTTGACCTAGAGAGCTCAGGCTTTTGCAATGTTTCAAGGGATTTTCAAGGAAATCATCGGGATAAGTGGTTCTAACTCAATTATGGCTAAAATACATGATTCTAACGTTGGATTCATCATTTGAGTAGAGATTTGTATGAACATTTGGGAAAAATTGTGGAACTTCATAAAATGAATTTTTGGGATTAGAAAGCCGATTCGGAGTCGGAATTGAGTGAAACTAATATGGATAGTCTCGTAATATAATGGGTTGTTGGATTTTCAGACTTTGGTTAGATTTTAAGACGTGGGCATGGGGCCCATCTTTTGAGGTGACTTTTTGACTTTTGGCCTTAAGCTTAGCATTTTCTTATGGGATTGATTCCTTTAGCTCGTGTTGATTTTATTGTATTGTTATGGCTAGATTCGGAGCATCCGGGGGCCAACTCGAGAGGCAAAGGCTTCGCGGGTTAGAGTTTGGCTTGGCTTAAGGTGACTAATGCTTCCAAACTTGGTTCTGAGGGTTTGAGACCCCAAACTATGTGCTATATAATTGTATTGAGGTGACGCACATGCCAAGTTACGGGCGTGCACCGAGAGGAATGAGGCCTGATTCATTCCATGGCATCGCGTAGTAACTCTTTCTTGTTGATATCCGTGTTTCTATCATGTGATTATGTAAAGGTGCTACGAATCATGCTAGACATCCTGTTAGGGCTTTATGCTGATACTGTTGAGACCCGAGTGGTAGTTTCTTGCTGTCATCTCATTACATTTATTGATATTCTGTAATCAATCTTATTAATGCATATCATATCATGTCTTAGTCTCAGTTATTATTATTTGGCACATCATATTATTGTTTCAGGCTAGTTTCATTGTATTGTAAGACCGTGTATGTGAGACTGGATAGTGATGAGTGAGTGAGGCCAAGATCCTGATTATGAGTAACAGCTATGGGTCGGGCTTCACGCCGCAGCGGATTAATGATACATTTCTTCGCTAGCTATGTTATGGCTCTTGGGACGTAGGAGCCCCTCCGAAGTCTGCACACCCACAGTGGGCACGGCTAGTTATATTGAGGGATGAATCTTCCTTGGACATGGATCTTGTCCGAAGTACTTATATCTAGAGATGGATCTTCTCCAGGAGGCTAGATTGGCATGTTCTTCGGTACTGGAGATGGACGGTCTGTGATGTGTATATATTCCAGGATGGATCTTCCCTGGGTTTTGTGATCCATATACAGTATCGAGTGGTTGTGAGGTTATTATTATTTTTATCAGGATATGGATCTTCTCCGTAGGCTAGATTGGCCTTCCTCAGTACTGAGTGACTAGTGTCAGAGATATATATGTTACGGGATGGATCTTCCCTAGGCCGTATGATCCATATACAGTACTAAGTGGACGAGCATTGAGATATTGGGCACATGAGGCACTTGGCATAGTTCATTTCATACAGTATGTGCATTGGAATATAGATGTAGCGGAGTTATACTCATTTACCATGCTCATATCTTCTTATTTCCATTTTATAAGTTGTTCAATTTACTGAGTGCATGCCTACGTTTCTATACGATATTTTTGTTATCTTATGAAGAGGTTGAGTTCGTCACTATGTCTCAGTCTACAGTTTGGGCTTGTTACTTACTGAGTTGGTGTACTCACATTACCCCATGCACCTTGTGTGCAGATCTAGGTATCTTATGTTTCCAGAAGCACCCATTGATCGAGGTCGTAGGTTGTGGAGTTGCTAAGGTATCAGCATGGCATTCGCAGGCCTTGGCTCTCCTTCTCATTTCCAGTTGTATTTTTCTATTGGTTCTTAGACACTTTTATAGACTATGTATTTACCTTAGACGCTCATGATCTCGGTGACACCATGGTTTTGGGATGATTATATCGTAATATGAATCTTTCTTTTATGTCTTAAACGATTTGTTTTAAAAATGATAAAAGTTTTTTGCAAATGATTTTTATTATTTACATTGTGGCATTGGATTGCGTTGGTTTGAGGCTGGCCTAGTTCCATGATAAGCGCCATCATGACGGGTTGAGTTTTGGGTCATGACAATCTCGACACGTATCAAGTTAGGACCGATTATTTATCCATTCATGGGATTTACTTCTGCAATTAGAATTATATCATAAATAGGATTCCTATACTATATAAATAGAACCCTAATCATCTTGTAAAGGGGGACATTAACGCATATCAAAGCAATACAATACTTTCTCTCTAGCTTATATTCTTGTTCATCAGTTAGTTTGTTTCTTAACTATTTTGGGCACCGATCAGTTCGAGGGCACTCAAGCTCGAGGGTTGAATAATGTTTCAAGACTTGTTTGCTTCATCTCATTGTTAATATATACTGTTAATCTTTACATTCATCAATTGGTATTAGATGAAATCATGTATCCTTTTTTTTTGGCAAACCACTAGGCAAGCGCCTAGGGCTAGTTTTATATATAATAAAATTCAAAAAACGAATACAATGTCAGGTGGTCTTAGATGTTGAAAGAAATAAGCATTGATGATTACATGTCTCCTATTACCAAAATTGAGCAACGAACTCAAAGTTGAAATTACATTATGTAATGTAATAAAGTTAAACCAAAGAAATATGAAATATATCCATTGTATGATCCCCAAGCTTGTAAACGCATTAGGAGATTTTCCTTGCTTTGTGCCTAGTGTGACCTTAGATTTATCTTCCCATTTCCATGCCAGATGTGCTTCGTCTTGATTCACATTACAAAGTTCTGTTAGATTGCCATTGTTGCTCATTACCTTGTAACTCACTGTGTGTGTGTATCTCCAGTCCAAAGCACGTGGTACCTTCTTTTGAGAATATGACCTGCAAACTATTATTTTTACATCATGTTGTAACCATAGGAATTTGCCTCGAAAATTGCTGCCTAGCATCTGTTGTGCGTGCTGCTCGTGCATGTTATTGCCCATAATGAGAATGATTCTTTGAGATATTACTTCCAAGGTTCTATGTTTTAGAGTCTCAATGAGCATGTCGATGTTTTCCCCCACAGACTTTGGTAATTACAGCCACGCATGGGTTCTTTTTGCTCCTATCGATTGTGATTCCTTGGTTCTTTACTCCTTCTTATTGTTAATTCTCCAGGTGAGCACGCTCTTGTATTTTATCATCATTTCCTCCTCCCAAAGTATTTTGAAGTTGATCGTCGCTCTACATGTGTGCATTAGAGCCAACTTCCATCCATGCATTAACTGGTAGTTACAAAATTTTCTTTTCGAATCTGTAACTACCAGTCGTTTGCGCCATCCTTTGGACGATGAAGAAGCCCATTTGTATTCCCATTCTTTAATTGTATAGAACACTACACCCAAAGTTTCTATTTTTAATTCCGCAAAGCACAGGCCTACCTTTAGAACTCCATTTCTTGGCATTTGCACCCATGATTGGATTAAAATAACAAAAGCACTAAAGCTCAACATCATTAGCACAAAATCCTCCCAAGTGCTTTCCTTGTGTTTCATTATCATGTTGCATGTGTGCATTAGGATGCTGCCAAAGTGCATGGGCAGATGTTGTGCTTGATGAGCATGTGCAACAAGCATCATGCTTGTGAAAAGCTTGCCCCATGCTTTGGACCAATTTAAACTTACCTACAATATTCCTCTTTTTAATCTCACAATGGTTATGTCTTTCTCGTCATGCGCGTGCCCTCCTTTCCCATGCTCTCGAACATGCTGGCTTCGTTTAGTAAACCCCTCTGTCATGTATTAGTAGCTTTTCCTCTCAAATCCCTCCTCTCCCACATGGTGGTTGCATAACCAAAGCATTGAGCTCTTTCTAAGAAGCATGTGTGGACCAAAGATATGACTTATGTTACTCCATTGCTCGATTGATGCGATATAGGATGGTTTTAGTACATGTTGTTTACAACTGATTTCATTTCCACTAAACCCACGCACGTGCATGCATTTTTTAAATGTTGTTGATCCTATCGAGTGTTGCCCTTTGACAAGATTCTCCTTCATTTCTGATGTAATTGTGCGTACTGCTATGAACCTGGCGTGCAGTAAAAGAATTGAAAATAGCGTAGGCTACTTTCCACAAAAGTATGTGTGCATTATCTCCATTAATTTGGATCTCCCCATGCGTATGCCTTTCTTTTCAAGCATGTTCCTTGATATAAGCATCCGAGTAAGATTTGCTTTTGATCTTATCGAGCACTCCTCCTCGATCCCATGTGCTTGCCTAATATTAAAATCCAAGCGTGCATTTTGTTTATTTTTTTGAGTTTGTTCCTTTGTTGGCCCTTGTGAAGCCTTATGTTTTTTAATTCCTCTCTTTGCATCTGACCTGTTTCTTGGTATTTACGTGCATGCGTGTGGTCTTCATTCCTCGGAAATTGCCATTGTATACATTATTTTAAACTTCCCCCCATTGGATTGAGTAGCATGTACAAATACCACCAACTGGAGAGTCATTAGAAAATAAAGTATATATGGCATAGCTTTACCTACACAAAATACCAAACTGTTAGTGTAAAAAATGTATAATATGATCTCCTCCCCAATGATTTAACCATAACGTGTATACTGCCTTTCTTTTGCACTTGTGGCTTTCCTTTCCAAGCCTCCAATTATTATCACCATTATCCTCCTCCTTGTTACCCCTTCCTCTCTTATCTTCTCATTACTTTTACATGCAGATAAGGGCTTCTTGATTTATCATCATTCACTATCTTCCTTCCTTGAGTGCCTAGCTCCCAGAAATTATGAGCTTCAATTGTTCCCTGATTAAGTGCATAGTTAGCCATATAGTCTGCTAATCTATTACCTTCTCTTAGAGTATAGGACTCTATTACATTGCTCATATTCATCAAAACCTTCATCTCCTCTACTTCCATAGCAATACTCCATGGAACATTCCGCACTATATCTAGGACCTTCTTAAGTAACATTGAATCTGTATGTAGTTCGATTAGCACAAAGTCATTCTCTATATAGTATTTCATTGCCTCCAGCATTGTCCTTGCTTCTGCAGTTGTGTTTGTCCCTTCCTGGATTTCCTTTCCACAAGCAATATAGCATCCCCTTCTTCATTCCTCAATGTATAGCCAATAGCACTTCTGCCTGGGTTGCCCCTCGAAGCCCCATCGTTGTTCACTTTTATCCATCCTTCATTCGGATAATCCCACAGAACTTTACTGTGTTGCAGAGCTGGTTTGTAATTCTCCATCATATTGAGTAAGTCTGGCCACTTATGAGGTACATTCTACATTCCTGGTTTCCTTAGCTTGACTAGTGATTGCATAGTAGATGATATCTGATAAATCACTCTACTAACTGTGACTGCATCTCCATGTTTGTAGTTGTTCCTTCTTTTCCACAATTCCCACACTATCACTGCTGGTAAAGCCTGAAGAATAGGCTGTAATCGAGGTAAGACATCAGCTGTCCAACATCTAATTATAGCCTAGTGAAAAGAAATTCCATCTGTTGCAATCCCTGCTGGTCCCAAAAATAATTTCCATGCTATTTTGGCAGATCTTGATGTAAAGAACAAGTGCTGCATTGTTTCTTCTTTTGTCTGCTTTGTTGTGTAGGATGTCTTTCAAACTCTGCCTCATGAACAAGCACCACTTCCTCCAAGCTTGCAATTTTCTGAAAAATATTCCCATATGTATTTCTGCTCCATGAAGATAGAGCCTTTTTCAACCTCTTCAGCTTCTGATTAAACATAAAGAAAGGATCCCCGATAAAATCAACTTTCCAATTCTCCTTCACTACATCCTTGAAAGTAGGATGTTTTATCCAGAAGTTAAGAAATCTAAAAGACTTCTTAAATGGTATAACATTAGTGTTAATGTCTGTTCCATAGGGCTGTGATCAGATCCTGTTTTAGATAGATGAGTGACTTCAATTGTAGGAAACATCTTCTGAAATTCCAGATTTTCCAAGCATATGTCAAGTCTCTCAAAAATGCAATCATCTTCAGCTCTCCCATTCCACCAAGTGAATATACTTCCTTTAAAGCCTAAATATGTGAGGTTACATGTATTGACACAATGCCTAAAATCATTTACGTCATTCATTGATACTGGCAATCCACCAAACTTCTCCTCTTTATCCCAAATAACATTGAAATCTCATGCCACAAGCCATGGCAGAGTCATGTCCCTTGAAAGGTAATACATACTATCCCATAGTTCAATTCTTTCTATGGAGTCACGTTTAGCATAAACAAATGTGACAATGAAAGAGGTTTGAGTATCCATATTTGTCAGCTTCATCGTCAACTATTGTTCTGCATTAATCATCACCTCTACACCATGATCCTCATCTACAAACACCCATATCTTGTTTGAAACATTAGAGAAGTCCTGTAACAGACCAATTTTCTTCCTGTATGTTTCTAGCTTCCTAGGATTCTGCATTTGTTCCATGATTCCTATGAAATGATAATGATGTTGCATGTGCATAGTAATAAGCCTCTGAAATTCTTTCTTCGTATTCGCTGACCTCACATTCCAAATGATAGAATTCATCATTAATTGTGGGATTTGGTTAGGGTCCTTCGTGTTTGAACCCCAGGAACAAAACTTTGAATCTCCCTTGTATTTTTCTTCTTTCCTCTACCTCCTGATCTGCCTTTTTCCATGTGCCTAGGTAAGAGATCACCTTGCCTTGCCACATTTTTAAAATTCTATGTAGTAGATTCATCATCAAGATCTTTGCCTGCATTCTTTGTTTCCTCCTGCATTCCAGTCTGTTCACTTGGTTCTGTCAAATGCTGTTGCATAACATTTTGAACTACAACTATATTGTTGTTTTCCTGATTTATGTTTGCTGCTGTTATAGTTTGTTGTACTGCATTTGCTGAACCTGCCTCTACAAAATGACATGACTTAATAGAGTCTGAGATCCCTATATTATTGGCCATACCAGTTGTAACTTCTGTCTGCACCAAATTGTTTTTCCCATCTGCAGGTTTAAAAATTAGTGATGTGCCTCCAACATGCTTTTCAACTGGAAAATTGGGCTTATCAGCAGGTATGTCCTTATTAGGATTAGGACTCCTGTCCTTCTTTACTTCATTTCTAACAGCTCTTTTTTCACTTTTGTTTTTTATTTCAATATTTTCCTCATCGCCTCTTCTTTTGTCTTCTGATAGTTTTCCTTTTGCTTTGTTATTTACTCTCAGCTCTTCTTGATCATTTTCTTCATCTGATGATTCCTCTTCTCCACTAGCACCTTCTGGTAGTGCACCTTCATCTAGATCATCTGCATCTTGTTTATTTCAAACTGTTCTACCATCAAACTACAGTCTGCTATCATGATTGGCCACCTTTAACACTGCATCAATCTCAGTAGCCTGGGATGGAATCTCCTGATAGGATTAATTAGTTTCAACATGATTCTCCTTGAATGTTCTGCTGATCCAAGCTGTTGTAGATTCTTTTTGACTAACTTCACCTATTGCATTCTCCTTTTCATTGTGAATAATATTCTTGCCTGTCTTTGATGTACTTCCTACTTCAGTAGATTTTGGTATAAAATGAGCTGCTTTAGGATTTAGACTTCTTGCATTGTTAGTATTAGCTTCTGGTATTTTTGAAACCAAATTTTCTTTCATAACAACATGTTGGTTATTGTCTTCCTCATCACTAACTTATTCTTCTAATGCTGCAAACTTGTTATTTATCTGAATCTGTTGATTATCTAGTGCATCATCTGAAGCAACTTCCTCTCTTGTTTTTCTATTTCCTTTCTAATCATTATTGTGAACAGGTACGATTTCCTTAACTACTGCATCCTTTGACGCTGCAACATTATTTTTAGTTGAACTATCAGATCCTTGGAGCTGATGCCCTTTAGCTGAATCAACAGGTACAATTTCTTTCCCTGTAATCAGTGGTTTTCCATTGTTCTTGATACGATTGTCTCTAACTTCCTTCCATTGTTCCCCATGTGGATTGACATTACCTACAACTTTCCACTCGTTAAAATCATCAATGGTTGAGTATGATGCAATTGAGTCTATTCCTTTTTATTTTCAGCACCTTGCTTGCTTTGATGATAAGGTGATAATTCCGGATGATATTTCCAGCATTCAAAATAATCATGGCCTTGCAATCTGCATTCCTTGCAATACTTAGGAATAATATCATACTTGATGTTAATCCATTCAGTCCTTGTTCACCTGAAGCTTCATTAAAAATGTCCATTCTTACATTTTTAGGATGGTCAGCTAACAAGTCTACTAGAATTTTGACCCTCGCACAACTAGGTCGTGTTTTATTTATAATAGCCATGTCCAAATGTAACGGTTTCCCAACAGCATAGGCAAGTGAAAAAATACACTCTTTTACAAAGTAAGTAGGTAATAAACCTGGAAAAGAGATCCAAGCCATAACCATTGGAGTTTCTTCTCCTGCCTTAAATTTCACATCATCTATGAGAGGTCGAATTTGGAATTCTTGGTCATTCTTGTCCTTGACGTATTGAGTCCCTTTAGACATAAAATCAACAAAATCTTGCCACAACGTCATACGTATAAGGACATGCCTGTCTCTCAAATAGCCAATACTGCATTCACCCTTTATACCACATTGTGATGGTACAATTCGATGAATCTCACTAAGTTCTGGCCATCCATATGCAAACTTACCAACTACTGCATATTGAAGCCCTTCAATTACGTTCATGCATTCAACTTCTTCCTCAGTGAATGTGATTAATGGTTGACCATTAACAAATGCTGCTCTTCTCAAAGGGATTGGATCAACAATAGTTTTCTCATTTGTATTGCTTTGTGTGCTCGCATTGATTGTGCTTGGTTTAAGAATGTTTGAGTAAGCTAATGTTGTTTTTGTCTACGTGCCATTATTAGGAACAACAGTATGAGCTTGTGGAGGCAATCCAGCCATTGGAGGAGGTTGGCCTCCGGAAGAGGAGGCCATTAATGACCTCAATGGAGCTCAAAAGCAGAAATTTCCAGAAAGCTATAGATGTTCAGTCCTTCAGCACTACTTTGAGGCTTCACTTACATCGACCAACAGTTTTTCACTTTAATAATATGATGCAGCAGCTTTTATGAGTTTAAAAACTGCTGCTCGATTCTTCAATAAGTTGTAGATGATTGTTGCGTTGGTTAATTCTGTTTAAGAACAGCAAATTCCTTAGAAGATAGCTTTAAACCAATTCTTCAACAACGATGTAAAACAAAACCATTAATCTGAGATGTTGAACTCGATGCTTAATAACTAAGCAATGTTCTTCAACAATCCTTGCAAAACCATACAATTCATGCAACCAAGATAGTAGAAGCTCCAATTTTTTCAGATAATACGAATGCTACAGTAAATCGCAAATCTTATAATTAAGATCTAGACCAAATGGTTATGAGTTTGACTATGAAATCAGTTGTAGATTGTGCACAAAGAAAATATGAATCATTTGATACCAAGTTTGCGAAGATCCACCACCGGATTCCGGAATTAATGACGATAAAACCACATTATAAGTTTGATTGTTATCCGAATTTTAGGGTAAACACAATACATCACAAATAAATGGTTTACAGGGATAATTACCCTCAAATCTGAGTTTAGAAGTGTCAACCTTAAACAAGCCAAATCTAACACCGAATAAGTATACTATACTCTAGAAATCTCATCCTACACGAAACATCCTCCAAATAGCGCGAAACTAACCAAAAGTAACTCAAAAACATCAAATAATGCAACAAACGCAATCAAAACGGGTCGAATCTTTAATCAAATATTCAAAGTCAACAAAAAAGTCAACTTCGAGCCCGTACCTCGGAACTCAACAAAATCACAAAATTCGAAAACTCATTCAATTACGAGCCAACCATAATAATTTCACTCAAATCCGACTCCAAATCGATGTTCAAAACTCAAACTTTTACTTTAGGAAAGTTTAGACAACCCCCCCCCCCCCATTTCTCTTTTGAAATCATCAATCAAATCCAAAATCGAAGATGGAATCATGTAATATAATCAAAACTGAGTAGAAAATACTTACCTCAATCCATATGGTGAAAATCGCCTCCAAAATCATCCAAATCCAAGCTCCATAACTCGAAATTTGATAAAATGACCAAAAGCTAAATAGAGTACTTTATAAGCACTACCCAGGTGAACCCTTCACGAATGCGGAACAATCCTCGCATTTGCAATGAAGAATTCTAAGGATCTTGAGATGAATCTACTTAGATCTACCAAACTCCTGGTCAGCCTTTGTACTTCCTTCACACTTGTCAACTGGCCTGGAATGTCCTCGATAGCTTTGATTTTATCGGTACTTACCTCGATCTCTCATTGTGAGTCTGGGAATCAAAAGAACTTACTAGAACCGACACTTAATGCATATTTCTCTAGGATAAGCTTCATGCTATGCTTTCTCAGAATGTCGAAAGTCTCTTGGAGGTGCTTCAAATGATCTCTTGCATTCAAAAACTTAATTAACTTGTCATCAATATATACTTCCATTGTTTTATCTATCTTACCCTCAAACATTTTATTAACACGCCTTTGATAAGTCTTTATGAAGTTCTTAAGCCCAAATAGAATCGCAATATAGCAATATGTGCCAAATTTCGTTATGAAAAAAGTTTTTTCCTGATCCCCCGAGTTCATCCTGATTTGATTATACCCGAAATAAGCATCAAGAAAGCTCATTAGCTTGTGTATGGTGGTTTAATCAATCATTGATCAATGTTTGGCAATGGAAACGAGTCTTTAGAACACACCTTATTTAGATCTTTATAGTTTACGCACATCCTAAACTTTTTTTTTAAAAACTACCACTATGTTGGCTAACCATTCTTGATATTTAACCTCCCAGATTAAACTAATTTTTAGTAATCAGGTTGCCCCTTCTTTAATAAACTTGTTCCTGATCTCTGCTATTAGGTATTTCTTTTATCTTAGCGGTGGAAAGTTTGGGTCCAGACTTAGCTTGTGGACTGCTACCTCTAATAGGATACCAATCATATCCGGGTGAGACCACGCAAAGCTGTCAGTTTTAGCATTAAGAAAATTCATAAATTCTAACCTAAGCTCGGGATTTAATCATGTCCCTAGGTGAAACTTCCTCTCTAAAAATTCTTCGAATATGGCCACTTGCTCAAGTTCCTATGTGGTCGACTTGGTTGCATCCGCTGCCTCCGGTACCTAAAAAATCTTGGAACCTGACAGGATATTGATGACTCATCACTCTTATCATCTTTTTCAGGAAGGAAGAAGGTATCGATTCTTGTAATTGCTATTTGTTAGACTCTATTCATTTGTTGTTGGAAACAGTTACTGCGTTCTTCTCCTCTTGTTTGCTTGATTCATTCTGGCATTGGGAATTTCAATAGCTGGTGATATCTTGAGGGTACAGCCTTCATTTTATGTATCCACGGTCTTTCGAGTATTACATTATAACACATATCGCCACCAACCACTTCGAATAGAGTCATCTTAGTTACTCCTTTGGCGTGAATGGGTATCATAATCTCTTCTCGGGTTGTCAGGCTTCTCAAGTTGAAGCCAGCTAAGAGTTTTATCATCGGAAAGATGTTCCCGGTTAATTTTCCTTTCTCCAAAACTCTCCATTGTATTATGTTGGCTGAGCTTCCTAGGTCAACCAAAACTTGTTTAATTTTGAAATCTAAAATATTGAGAGAGCTTACCAACGTGTCGTTGTATAGTAGAAGAAGTCTGTCAGTGTCTTCCACTATGAAAGTGATATCATCTTCTGCGACTTTTCGTAGTCTTTTTGTTGTGAGTCACCAATATCTTCATTTTCTTTTTTGTTGAAAATATTACACCAATGACTTCATTTCCTCCAAAAATCATGTCGATAGTCAGCTGAGTGGAACCTTCTACTACCTTCGAAGGTTCTGCATTATCCTATCTTCGGTTGTAGTTGTTCTTCGCTCGGTCACTTAAAAATTCCATCATATGTCAATTCTTCAACAATGTCTCAACATCTTAACGAAGATGTCGGCAATCCCTAGTTCTATGGTCGTGAGTCCTATGGTATTTACACCATAACTTGGGATCTCTCTGGCTAGGATCTGATCGGATTGGCTTCAGAACCATGCTTCTTTGATATTCCTCATTGCCGATACCAACTCTACTAAGCCGATGTTAAATTTGTAATCTGATAACCTGGGATATGTAGAGTTTTGGGCCCTTGGAACCTCTTTCTCCTGTAATGATATGTTATTTCAGCCATGATTGGTTCTTCTATTTGGAGCAAACTTATCTGATGACCAAAACCCTTTGCTGCTACGACATTTGGTTCTTACATATGATAGAAAATGATCTCTGAAGGACCGCCGATCCACATCAAAGTCGTTTTTTAACTTGTCCTAGATTTTTGTCTCGATCTCGTCCCTTGGATGATAATGGGAACCCGAGCTGATCATCTTCTATCTTTATTTTTTATTCACCACAGTTATGGAAATCAACCTATATGGTTGCTTGAAACTCGAGCAAGCTTTCCTTCAGCTTTCGGGAGGCGTTAGAGCTCCATGGATTTAGACCCTTTGTGAATTCCTCCGCTGCCCCTCATCTGGTACTACCAATAACAACATCCTCTCTTTCTAGAACTGAATCACGAATTCTCTTAGCGGTTCGGACTCGCCCTGCGCAATCTTGAAAATATCCGCCTTTCTGGCTTGAACCTTTGGTCCTTAATGAACGAGTCTGCAAGAATCTCAAAATATTCAATTGAATTCTGGGGTAAAAGAGAATACCATGTCAGGGCCCCCTATGTGAGGTTTTCACCAAACTTCTTCAGCAATACCGACTCAATCTTATGTCAAGCCAAATATTTCCCTTTCATAGCGGTGGTGTAGGTTGTGATGTGCTCCTGCAGATCCAAAGTCCCAACGTATTTTGGTATGTCTGGCATCTTGAATCTATTTGGTATTAACTATGATTTAGTGCTCGGCTTAAATGACAATTGCGTGTTTTTTTCGAATTTGGGCCTTTTAGTATTGGTCGTGCACCTAGAATCTGATCCATCCGAGCATGAAAGTCCTTCGCATTTTGGTCAAATACCTTAATTTTGATTGAAAAACATATTTTTGACCCAAAAAACACTTTTGGCTAAGAAAAAAGCTTGGTCAAACAGGCTATAAGTCTAACTTTAACTTGGTCTTAAAGTAACTTAAGCCTAACTTTTCCTCAAGGAAATGAATATGCATTTAAAATAGGAATTTTTACCTCCTATAGCAAAGATTAACACCTTATTTATTTTATATAAATACCATTTTAAAACATTATATTCTATAGATACCTTTTAATGTTTATAGCAAAATATCTAATTTTTGTTACCTTTTACCCCTAAGCCACTAAATACGCTATTCAGTTACGCTATTTTCTTTCTCTTTCTACGTTGATACATGCCATTCTCTTTCTCCCATTTCCTGAAAACACGATGATCAATCTCGAAATTCCTCTCACTCACATCACCTACCAATAGTCAAAAACCCCATGCTCTCTCCTCTCTCCTCTATCTCTAGGGTGACATGGTGTAGTATAGGCTGCCATGGATGCGCAACCCTCTCCATCAAGTTAAAATCAGAAGGGTAAGGTTGAATCTCAAGAGCCTTTGTTTTGATCTCGTTTCCAAATCTACCGCCTATGTTGTTCGCAAAGAAATCATTATTGTCTATTGCCTCAGCAGCAGGTAAGCTCATTGCTATTGATAAGGCCACGCAAGAAAGGTCTAGACCTAGCACAGATAGGGTTAAGGTTGAACTTGATCTTCAAGAAAAGTTGTCGTGATATATGAGGATTCAATTTGTTGATGATAAAACTGGGAAGGTTATCGAGCATGTCCAGATATTCATTTTGGGTCTGAGCAACTTAATTTTCTGTTAATATATTTCAATGTATTTTTGATGTATCAATCTATATTTTCATGTATTCATTGTCTATTTTTTCATTGTAGTTCAATGTATCTCGATGTATTCCATGTATTTCATTGTATTCACTGTCTTTTTTTCCATTGTATTTCAATTTATCCCGCTGTATTTTATATATTTTATTGTATTCACTGTCTCGCTATATGCCATGAATGTATTCTTTTTTTTCATTTATATAATTTATGTATTAAGATGTATTATATAATTTATATGAAGATTGCTATATTTTTTGGGATATTTTTTTGTTGAAAATCTTTTTTATAACTGAAAATACAAAATTTGTATGTTGTAATTGAGTTTGTTAAGTTATATTAGGAGTCGATTATGTTAATTGATTTACTTTCTATTTAAAAACAGTGTAATCCGCTGTTTCACTATGTGAATACAGTCGAATATAATAATCTATCCAGTTGTAATCCCATATTTCACGCCATGAATACAGTCGAATATACTCAAATATAAAAAGTTATCTAGATATAATCCCATGTTTCACGCCTAGAAACGCTACAGTATTCATGAATACAGTAGCTTAAATACATATTATAACAACAGAAAATATATCTATAATTCGTAATATAGCAAATGGTATCTATAGATAGCTAATTACCACTAAAAGTAGTACTTTATGAAAATTCTCTTTAAAATAATATATAAAATTGTTATGAAATAATAAAAGAAGAAGAAAAATATTGCAGAGAAAAGTAGGGAGAGAATTCTTATTTATTTAGGATGAATTACAATAGAATAGAACCCTCTATTTGTAGGGAGAGTGTGACTTAGCCACCAAGCAATGGATCCTAGAATCTTTCTAAATATAGACATTCACGTTAAATAGAATTCTATTTATAACTCTCCCCTTTGAATGTCTATTCAACAGATAATGTGCCTCGTTAAAAGCTTAACTAAAATAAAACCCAGTGGGAAAAAAAATCTATAGAAGGAAAAAGAGTACACATATCTAATAATACGCCTTTTGGTTGCCTCGTTAAAAACCTTGCGAGGAAAACCCAGTAGGACAAAACCTTGTAAGAGAAAAAGAGTACAACGCGAATTAACTCCCCTGATGAGAGCATCAATTCACATCCTTAAGCATTTGCATTCCAATCTTGTGCATCATCTTCAAAAGATCTTTGGTAGATATTTGATAAACAAATCATCCATAATAACTTGAATGAATATATTATACTTTGAAGTCATCATTCTTGATAGATATATAATATCTTCATAAAATGTCGTGGAATGGTCTTTTCAATATCTACATAGAGATTCTCGCTATCAAATTATCATGCTTATAGTTATAGCCAGATACAAATGTGCATAAATTGCACTTAGGATGTAGTACTTTATGATCAAGAATTCTATATGCTTTAAGCAATTTAAATCCTTGAGGGACTGTTAAGTCATATAAGCCAAACAAATAGACTTTAGATGCATATCAAGTTTTCATGTCATACTAGACATATACGATATCGAAAACTGATGGCACATATCATTGACTTTATACTTCCAAGTGTTTGAACTACATGTTCAAAGGTGCATGTCTTTCATATGAAACCAATTCTATTCAAATTGTTTCTCCATACTTAAGATCCTCATATATATATGTAGCGCTATCATAGATGTCATTGACAAACATTTTATATTGGTTCCAACCTCCTTATTTTTCATAAATACATAACAAAGAGATCTCTTCATTCATATATTTAGGTACATAAATCTCTCATAAGATTTTATGAAGTGTTATGTCATGTGATCTTCTAGATCATTTGCCTCCTTATTTAGATCATTTGCTCATCTTCTTTATCAAGAAGTTTATTTGAAACCGATTTGTCTATACGCTTTAAGCGTACCATAGACTTTGTCCTTTTAGGACTTATTCTAATAGGAGCATTTGCAGTGAGAATATAGTTACTTTCTTTGGATCAGCAAATGCACCGGCATGCTTTGCAATATATTGCAAATGAATTATCCTTTTATAAACTTCAAGTTCAGAGTATCTTATTTGAGGATCTAGATGTACAAATGATAATTCATTCCACGTAACTTTTTCTCAACTGCTTATCATGTCTCCCTCTTATGTTATAAAAACTAACTTGTTTCCTCAACTTTGAGAACCCATCTTTGTGCGATATTGTGCTAATCAAAATATACATCGCACATCAATAATAATAAGATGGATTATTTGGTTCCTGACCCTGAACCACTTGTGAGGGAAGAATGTAATATACTCTCGTATATAACGGATATCAAACTGATATAGATAACTTTGTTCTCATAAGAAATAAGTTAGCAATTAAGTGGAGGCACTCAATAAATCATCTTGCTAAACCAGTTGTGATATAAACCAACTTATCAAGATAAGCTGTCTTGAATAGAAAATCTGAAAATTATGCTCTAAATTAAATTATTGAGCAAGTTACCTCGCAAACACCATGTTGCGGATTTAATAATAATCGTACATGTAATCATCTCATAGATGCATCTTATGTGGTATACATGGCAGGTGAATGGGCCCATATTCACTTTTGATATTTCCAGCATTAATGGGGTCCAATCCCAATTTTAGTTGGTATATTAACTAATGAGAACAGGCAATATAAGAGAATTCGTAAAGAACTTTCTAATTTCTTTAATATTTACTCATGATAATTCTCTTTTATTTTTGCACATCATACTTAAATTGATATGGGTAAACCAATTATGCCAACTGAATAAATTATCAATATTGATAAACTTCAAATTTACACCATGACGTGCAATTATCAATAAACTCCAAGTTTATTATGATGTGGATTTTTATATCAATAAATTTCTCTTTATTATGGCATTCTTTTGTTTGTGTAGTACAAACTGGAGAATAAAGCGGGTAGCCTTTCACATACATATTGCCCCGCTACAAGTCGTAGTAATAGAAGATATTAAATCTTTATTTTATTTATAATTTCAATATAATCAACCGCTTTCGCGTATACTTTGAAAACTAAATAAGTTTTTTTTTAGACTTACTACAACACAATACCTTATTGGTAATTAATTTTTTCCAAAATAGTATAATTGGCTCTTTTAGATCTCTCAGTTAATTTTGTACTACCATATATTCATCAACATCCATATGGTGAATATCTCTTTTAAGGAGAAAGTTGTACCATTATGGTCATGGTCAAAATTATATGCAAGATATGTTTCTTGCATTAATATTATTCTTTAATAATCAACAACAACAACAACAACCCAGTAAAATCCCACAAGTGGGGTCTGGGGAGGGTAGTGTGTACGCAGACCTTACCCCTACCCCAAGGGGGCAGAGAGGCTGTTTCCGAAAGACCCTCGGCTATTCTTTAATAATCACATTACCAAAATATTTTGGCATGCAATAGGTACGTGACCAATGACCATTCATGCCATAATAATGATATTATTTTCTTATATCATCTCAAACCTCCTTTTAGAGGTGAGTGTGGTATATTCACTACCACTAGCACATTTATATTCTTCCAAGAATGAATATGTATCATAAATCAGATGTTTTCACATTCACATCATGAATAGACCATAGTCATCTATATGTGTTTTACGAAATCTTATATCAAATCGATGACAAATATTACTTTCACAAAGTGAAGGATTATTTTGAGAATCCTTATTGTTATTATTACCACAATGATGACGATTATAATTTCGTCTATTGCCACGTCCACATCCATTGATACCTTCACGGTAATAATTTTGTCTTCTTTCAGACATATCACATACTGATATCACATTCTCTTAAGGGAATGAGAATGGAGCAAATTCAATGGTACTGGTTTTTAATTCTTTGCTCACAATCATACATGAATTTGATCATGGCGAGACATATAAATTTTACTACTTCATGTGGTTATATTTTCTTACAAAATCCATTATAGTTATAATCAAAATTCATCATCTTTGCTTGTATTTAAAATCAAATTATAGAATGTCAAGAATTTAAACGAGAAAAGTAAAGTAAAATACTTACCTTAAATTCAGAATTTTATCACGAAGGAGTTTATGAAACAATTGACAATCATTATGCTCAATTGCAAAGCTTCTACTCAATTGGTTAGAGTCTCGTGCTGATAACGTGTTATGAAATAATAAAAGAAAAAGAAGAGTATTGCATAGAAAAGTAGGGAGAGAATTCTTATTAATTTGGGATGAATTACAATAGAATAGAATCCTCTATTTATAGGGAGAAGGTGACTTAGCCACCAAGCAATGAATCCTAGAATCTCTCTAAATATGGACATTCACCTTTAATAAAATTTTATTTATAACAAAAATATATTTATAACACAATCTGATGTGGCAAACATCATTTTAATTTTATATACCAAACAATAATGGTTCTATACATAGCTGTAGATTCAACTTTGCCAATTATAGCTGCTTGCCTTTGTTAGGACTGAGCCTGAGCCTGAGCCTGAGCCTGAGCCTGTAACTGCCTACAAATCTAGCTGCCTCCCACCCATATCGGACCTTTTTTCTCTTTTCTTCATTCTTTTTCATTTCTATATTTAGTAGTAGTATTTTGGTTCTAAAGTATGAAATGGATGGTTTCTTTTTTCCAAAAGAAGTAATGCACTTTTCTATTGCTTAAACTAGTATATCAGCTTCGCCACGAAGATAGGTGCTTCAAGAAAAGCCACCTCCTTCCATAATATATGTAGAATTCGGATATTAAATACTCCTCTACTTTAATTTAGATGAGTTAGTTTGATTCGATACGAAGTTCAAAAAAGAAAAAAAAAATTTTGAAATTTATAGTATTAAAAGTTTAAGGGGTCAAAACTTTGTGGGGCTATGATATTTGTATGGTTATAAAAACTTCTCATTAAGAGTAAAATAGATAAAATGAATAGTTTATATTTAAATTATTTTCAAATTTAAAAATATAATATTTATATTGAAACAAACTAAAAAGGAAGTACCATTTAATAAGTGTGGAAAGACATTTAAAAGTTAGGAAAGGATGTCTCACCTCACTTAATCCAAGAAAAATGCCTACCACCATAGGATGATGTGCAGCAGATGGGGGTGTTCTTCCCTTAATTAGAAGTTTCGAGTTCGAGCCATTGGTATGGAAAAATTCTTGATAGATAGCGCTTCCCCCGAAGGGCCCTACGTGACGCGAATTCGAATATAATCGGACTCCAATGCGGGTATCGGACATCGGATGGGAAACCAAAAAAAATACCCTACTTGCCAACCCATTTGGAAACGAGTAAAACTCGTATTGCCTAATAATTAGGGGTGGGCGTTCAGGCAGTTTGGATTGCATATGAAATTTCGGTTTGGATTTTCAATTTTCGGATGGACGAAATGACAATCGAAATCCAATCCAAATAAGTTCGGATTGGATTGGATTTTTTAAGTTCGATTTCGGATTAATCGGTTTGGATATTTTGGATTTTCGGTTTTGAGCTTATAAGTTGAGATGTCTCTTCTTTTTACAAAAATGAATATCCAAATGAAGTACTCATGTTAAACTGCCTGAAAAGTTCTTCATTCTCGCCGCAATCATCCAAATGAAATATTAAAGTTATGAAATTATATATATAAAAATAAAAAAAATACAATAGAAACGTTAATACGACAGATAAGAAATAAAAATAGTAATACCATGTCCAAATAGAAAATATTCTCATGATAACTTGGTAATTAATATTGAACATATATGATAATATCTAATGGGTAGGATATTGACTTTATTACTATTGACATATGGATAATAGACTAAATATAAAGTATAAGAATTTCGGATTTTCGGATATCCAAAAATTCGAAGTACCAAATCCAATATTCAATCCGAAATCCAAAAATTTTAAAAATTAAATCCAAAATACAATCCGTAATCCGAAAATCCAAACCAAAAATCTAAAACATTCGGATTTCAGTTTGGATTTTGGGTTTGCCCAAATTGTGCCCACCCCTAGTAATAATAGATCAGAACTGATTTTTTTAGTTTGTCATTTTATTTATGAAAGGAGTTTATACACCATGAAACCATGCACCTGCTCTAATTATTTCTACAATCAGATATTATTTGCGTGTATCCCGAGCATCAATTGATATCATAAGATGGCTAGATGTACTAAAGCAAGAAAAGAATTTCTTTTTCTCAAAATTTCCTTATGATGTTCAATAAATTGATAAGAAGTCATGATAAAAAAGGGAACGATGCATGACGCTATAAGAGTATTTTGTTAATTAACTTTACACCTTGACAATGCAAAATGTATTTGAACAATCAGATTGCTTAAATACTAATTACAAGCGAGTTTCTAAACTAATAGTGGTTTGCCAATAAGCCCAGAAAATATGGTAAGTACATAATAACCTTTATAATGTGTTAAACGTAAAAATTCACGGAGCGCCCTATTTGGGCGTCCCCTTTTAACCTGTAGCCGCTTTGTCTTTTTGTTTGCATTCGTACCCACTTTTTAAAAAATTTCAGCTTCCCTTTATAACTGGGAAACTTCAGCTCTAGAGCTGAAGTTATTATTTTATAACTGGCAAACTTCAGCTCTAGAGCTGAAGTTTCCCGGTTACTAAACAAAAACTTCAGCTCTTTAAGTTTTTATTTTATAACTGGAAAACTTAAGC
>MU772019.1:92665-120366 GCA_026770625.1 Nicotiana glauca
TACAAAAGAAAAACTTCAGCCCCGTGGGCTGAAGTTGACTTCAGCTGAAGTTTTCCAGTACAAAAGAAAAACTTCAGCCTCGTGGGCTGAAGTTATGTGAAAAAGCGGATACACTTGTAATTTTATTAGTAAAGCGGGCACAAATTAAAATGTGGTACAAAAAACGGGTATAGATGCAAATGTCCCGTGTTAAACAACTATATACTGTAATTATAAATCCAACTCAGTAGATATAAGCACCGGGCTTTTTATTTTGCTTAACAACTAGCATATCACTATACACTCGGCAAAATTAAAATTGTCAAAAGAAAACCCTAGCAGTTTTTTGAAGTGGGACATTTGTGTTTTCTTTTGCCACAGTAGGGTTGTTCTTCTTTTGTCAATATATACAATTAAACTTTGGGGGTACAGTATATATATATTAATTACACAGCTACTTTTAGAAACTGTGCCTCTACAGACATACCACGAAAAAAACCAAGTCTTACAAGATTTTGGAAAGAAGCTAAAAATAGGAGTGAAACTAATTAGTAAGCTAGCTTTCCACAACTCAACAGCTGATGGGGCTCTAGAATTGAGAAGAGTTAAAAACACAAGCCTACAAGGAAATTGAACCGCATTAGTAACTAATGAAGATCATTTTCTTTTCAACTTAGCGGTTAAAAGTACGGCACCTCCTTCAATTTTTAATTATGATATTTATTGAGAATATTTGATGTAATATTTATGTGCATGTCAGTTGCGTAAGCATAGATTGTAGTTGAGTTAGTTAGATCGGCAGTTTTGTAATTAGATATTTTTCTATTTTCCTCTTACAGTTTTACACGTGTATATATACACTTTACAGATATGGAAATACTACTGAGTTCATTTCCCTAAGTTCTCTGTTATCTAGAACCTTCTCTCAGAAGCTCAGCTTAGTTCATCAATGGAGAGATTTCGATTATTCTGATCTTCATCTTCGACATGGTATCAGAGCACAGCTCGCAATCTCCAATCCGCATCTAGTTCGTACTCTATTCTTTTCTTCATTTTTTTCACCCGATTTGGATATGCTATCAGAAGTTCTCAGTTCGTAATTTCTTCTAGGAATCACTGGTTTGCACACTTTCAATCCTCAATTGACTCAAATTTCTGACATTTTCTACTTCAATTCATGATTGAAGACAAATATATTCACGATACCGCCATAATTTTGGATTCAACCAACCCGCTATACATGCACCCATTGAAAAGTGTTGCAACGGTGCTGGTATTCGTGGCATTTGGTGGCACCAGCTATAGATCTTAGAGGAGAGGCGTTCTTAGAGCTCTCTCTGTAAAAAACAAAGTCGGATTCATCACAGGAAAGTGTAAGAAACCTAATACTGGAGAAGCGACATGCGATCAATGGCATGATGCGATGATATGGTAACATTGTGGATTTTGAACTCACTCTCAAAAGATTTGGTTGACGGCCTACAATATATGAATGATGAAAAGGAGTTATAGCAAGAGCTTGAGGATAGGTACGATCAAACGAATGGGCAAAACTTTACCAATTGCAAAAGGTAATCAACGACCTAAATCAAGGAATCCTAGAAATAACCGGATAGTACACAAAAATGAAGAAGCTCTGGGAGGAGCTCAATACCTTGAATTAACACATATAATGTGGATGTCAATACACCTGTGGTGCCAAAGCAAACATGTACAAGGCAGAGCAAGATTGAAAGTTAATTCAATTTTTAATGGGACTCAATGAAATCTACACAGTTGTAGGAGAAATATTCTAATGATGAATCCCCTGCCTAGTATTGCACAGGCCTTTTCCATCTTTATTTAGGAGGAGAAAAAGAGAGAAACTAGACCAAGTAATCTCCTAGTCATCCACTTCTTTGAATGTGAATGGACCAAGAAACAACAATTCAGAATCAATTATACTCCACAAGACAACATTGCAGGACAGAACTCGTATAAACTTACCCCCCCCCCCCAATAGATCTAAATTGTATTGTGACTATTGCAAAAAGATGGGGCATACCAGGGAGAAGTGTTATAGGCTACACGGATTTTTACAAGACTTCAAGTTTACAAAGGGAAGAAATACAGGATCTGCTGTAAATGTCCATGGTCAATGTGAAGACATGCGAGCTTGCAGCAATGAGGATGCTGATAGTAGGAGCCACAATCAAAACCTTCAGAACCTGATGAAGGAACAATACACCCAATTGTTGAATCTGTTGGAGAACTTTAAGGTAAGCAATGCAAGGGAAAATTCAAACATCATTAACAGTGGAGCTGTGAACTTTACAGGTATTCTAGCTTGTTGTACTTATAAAGAGATAGCTGAAACAACCACATGTAAATGTTCAAATTCAAAGTTGACCTATGAATTTTAGACAATGGAGCTTCAAAACATATAACATATAGAAAGTCCTTTCTCACTAACATTAGAAACTTACCCTTTCCCTTCTGTTTCACCTTACCTAATGGATATGAGGTGAAAGTGACAGAAATTGGTGATGCATTTTTTAGTCCTAAACTAACTCTGATTAGAGTCCTGTATGTACCTAGTTTCAAATATAATCTTATTTTAATCCACTCATTAACAGTGCACCTTGATTGCATGGTCAATTTCAATAAAGATCTTTGTCTAATGCAGGTCACTTCCATGAAGAGGCCTCTGGAGTTTGGTAAGGCAAGGAGTGGATTGTGTTTTCTTTGTTCAAAGTGTAATAGCTATTCAAATTTGAGTCCACCTACTACTTCAATTTCTAGTTTGCCTCATTCTTGTTTTTCCATTCCTGATAATAATGTTAGCAAGAAAAAGGATCAAGCTCATCTATTTAATTCATTGCCAACTGTAAATGATCTATCTTATCCATTGAGCAATGTAAATAGTATCCATTCATGCAATAAAATTGATCATTTTACTGTGAATTCTTCTCATATATGTTCTGCATCTTCTGAAAATAATGTTGACTACTTGTGGCACAATAGGCTAGGTCATGTACCCTTTGTAAACATGAGAAAATATCTACTATACCAGCCAATTTTGCTCCCAAATAACTTTTTATTTGTTCAATCTGCCTTATGGCTAGACAGACAAGGTCACCATTCCCTGAAAGTACCACTCCATTCACCAAATTTTTTGAATTACTCCATGTAGACCTATGGGGACCCTACTATATATCCATACATGGTAATTACAAATACTTCCTCACTATTGTTGATGATTTTAGTAGGTTAACCTGGACTCATCTCTTAAGATGCAAAAGCAATACATTTCATACCATTAAAGGTTTTATGTCCATGACTGAAAATCAGTTTGGCACCTCAGTTAAGACTATTAGATCTGATAATGATCTAGAATTTGTTAACAATGAAATCATGACATACTTCCAAGAAAGAGGCATAGTACATCAGAAAACTTGTTCATACGCCACAACAAAATGGTGTGGTGAAAAGAAAACATAAATACCTACTTGAAACAGCAAGGACCCTACTTTACCAGTCCAAACTACCTATAAGGTATTGGGGAGTGCATTCTAATAGCCACCTATATAATATATAGGCTCCCATCCACTATTATTAATAACAAAATTCCTTTTGAACTCATGTACAACAAAAAGCCCAAATATTCACAACTTAAGAGTTTAGGCTGCATGTGCTACCCTTGTACACTAAATACTCACAGAGACAAGTTTGAACTAAGAGACATACCCCATGTGTTTGTAGGTTATTGATAACTAGGGAGTTTGACGTGTTTTATGCTCCTTCTTGCTTACGCTTTGATTATAAATTCTTACAAAATAGTCCCAAAAGGCTCATAAGTTGTGCTTGATTACAGGTTTGATCCACAAAGTGGCGAAATGTCAAAGTTCGGCTCAAAAGGAGTGAAACCTGCTCAAGTATCAAATACAAGACAACTCAAGACAAACTAGCCTAGTGCGGTCGCATTCCATTCTGTACGGTCTGTACTAGGGAGATTCAGAGGCTGGGTTTTAAGGCATCAAGCCTAGTGCGGCCGCAGTCCATTCTGTGCGGTCCGCACTAGGTAGATTCAGAGACTGGAATTTGAGGCATTAAAGCAATGCAACCGCAGTGGAGATTGTGCGGTCCGCACTGAAGATTCCGTGGCCGCACTACCATTCTACGCGGTCCACGGAAGCCAACTTCAGAGAGATGTCCAGAGTATATCATCAAGCCTCGGTCTGCGGTCGACTTTGTGCAGACCGCGCTAACTACCTCCTTAGTCGCGGTCCATTCTGCACGGTCCGCGGAGCCTGAGTTCAGAGAGCCAAGACTTCAAGTCCAAGAGCCTAGTGCGGCCGCAGTCCATTTTTGTGCTGCTCGAACAGATCCCGCAGGGATATTTTTGTCCAGTTTTTCTAGCCTAGTATAAATAGAACCTTTTTCCATTTTTAGGGTATCAGTTATTTTAGAACAGCAGGTGCGCTCGTGATAAGCTATTTTGTAGCCATTTTGGGCATTTTAGCTTAACTTTAATGATAGATTCTCTGTATTTTCTTTAGTGTATAGTTAATATGTCTTTTTCTTCATCTATTTCTCTATTTTCTTCTTCTAGCATGAGTAGCTAAACCCATTAGCTAGGGTTATGGTTGAACCCTAGTGTGGGTAATTGATGGGTATTGTGATTTAAGGTTAGATTGATTATGGGTGTTTGTTATTTGGGTCAATTTTATGGTTTAATTTACGAATTAGTGGTTGAAAACACTAGTTTGTGCTAAGTTGACTTGGCTCTTCTTGAGAAAGAGAGCCTAAGTCTCCAAAATTGACTCAACAAGAAATTGGGATGGACTCAAGAGATTTGATAGTCCTAGTTAAAGGGTTAAACCTCGAGAGAGTAATTACCTGACTTGAACCCTAGTTGCTCGAGCAAAAATGCATACCCAATTGGTCTCGAGAGAGTCAATTGGACAAAACCACTCTTTCTACCAAGAGGTGTAGAGTGGGTAGTATTGAGTAACGGTTATAACATATTTCCCCAATCAAGTCAATCGTGTCTTAGATGTAATTACCTGTCAATTAGCCACCTAGGTGAAGAGTCACTACCATAGTGCCCCTTAATCCATTAGATACAACTTGTAGAAATCTAATCTTAGCATAATCTAGTTTCAATCTTAATTTGTAGTTTGATATTAGTAGTTTTATATAGAAAAAAACAAAAATGAATGGAAGATCAATTAAGAGTATACACGCAATCCTAAGCTAAATTGATACTCGACTCCAATCCTAGCTCTCTATGGAATCGATCTCGACCCACAAATCGAGTAAAAGCTATTGTGACCCTCTCTCGCTACTTTTTAGTGGTATGGAGTTGGCTGTGATCAACTTTTTAGTGCCGTTACCGGGGAACTAACGGTTTTGTCTATCAATTTAGTTAGTTTTGTGTGTTGTTCTTCTTTACTTCTTTGTTACTAATTTGTTTGTGTGAATTCAACAGGTACGAAATGGCTTTAAATGCTAATGACCCTCTTGGAAATGTGATAGCGAGGGAGGAGGTAGATGATTTTGAGTAACATGAGCTGCTTCCTGCACCTCAAGGACAACGGAGAGGCCGGAATGCCAATGCTAATCCAAGTGATAATATTCCAAACCCTCCCCTGCCACCTCCAAGAGTAGCTCCTAGAGTATTACCGAATCAAGGATATTCAAGTGCTATTTTCCCTCCCCGAATTCGGGCGGGGAATTTTCAAATAACCAATATGATGTTGACCTTGCTCGAGCAACGTGGGTATTTCACGGGCGCCTCCAATCAAAATGCCTACAAGCATGTCAAGGGGTTCATAGATACATGTTGGGGGAGCAAGAAAATGAATATGTCTGAAGATGCTCTTAGGTTGAGACTTTTTCAATTCTCACTCCAAGGGAAAGCGTTGGATTGGTTAGAGAGACTCCCCAATCATTCCATCACAACTTGGGATCAGTTGGTGGATAAATTTATTGCTAAGTTCTTCTCACCCGAGTATATGGCGGCACTTCGAGATGAGATATTGGCTTTCAAGCAAGAACCTACATAACCTTTGTATGAAATCTGGGAGTGGTTTAGAACAATGGTGAAAGAATGCCCAAACAATGATATGATCAAGGCGATGATTCAACAAACCTTATATCGGGGCATCAACATCATGAGTCAATGCATTGTGAACCAATTGGCCGAGGGAAACTTTATGAAGCTTCCTTACATTGAGGCTGTGAGATATTGGATGAGATGGCCGACACTTCTTCGGCGTGGCAAAGTAGAGCGAATGTTCCCCAAGGTGACCCCACAGACCTCCATTGCATAAGGAATTACCCGATCATGGTCAAGTTATTGCTCATCTTACTAGTACTATGAACCAATTGGCAAAGGCGCAGTTGCAACAAGTCCAACATCCTCGCCAAGTCAATGCCACGAAAGGTGTTAATATGTTTAAGAGAAGGCAAAGAGAGCAACAATCGCAAGGGAATTCTGAACAATATGATAATGATGGTGATGGTTATTCAAATTATTGTTATGATGACCAAAGTGAAGAGGTACAATATGTCATTAACTATCAAGGCAATAGAGGCAACTCTTTAACCCAACAATGGCGACCCCAAGGAAATTGGGGCAATCAACAACAAGGTGGTGGTAATTGGAACAACAATAACAACCAAGGTGGTAATTGGAACAACAACAACCAAGGCGGTAATTGGAGGAACAACAATCAAGGCAACCAAGGGAATTGGAATGGTAATAACAACAATTGGAACAACAATGGTCAAGACGGGTGGAACGACAATGGAAACCAAGGAAATCGGGGGCAAGGTTTTCAAAGGCCCCCGATGTACAAACAACCGAACAATCCGCCTCCGTTTCAATCTCAAGGATCTAGTTCTTCGGGCAATGATATGGGAAGAATAAAAATTATGTTTGAACAAATGATGAAGAAGAACCAAGATTCTGATGCTCAATTGGCTTCCCACAATACTTCTATTTGGAATTTAGAGGTGCAATTAGGCCAAATATCTCAATCGTTGAATACTCGCCCTAAGGGTGCTCTACCAAGTGATATGGTAGTGAAACCGAAGGGTGGAAACAATCATGTGATGGCAGTTATAACAAGAAGTAGGAGAGGCGGTGACGTGCATGCCTCAAAAGACAAGCAAGTTGTGAATGATGATACTGAGTTGAGGGAAGATGATGTACCTTTGATAGTTGAAGATGTGGTTGAGAATGAGGTGAACAATGAGGTAAGGATTGACATTAATGAGGACGAGGTGGAAACTCAATATACCGTGAACCCGTCTAGAGAACACGTGATTGGCATGCCCGAGTCGGTGATGCCCAAAGCCAAGGCACCTTTGCCTAGGCCACCTCCTCCTTATCCTCAACGGTTAGCAAAGCAAATGAGTGACAATCAATTCAAGAAGTTCATTGATATGATGAAAATCCTTACAATCAATGTGCCTTTGGTGGAGGCACTTGAACAAATGTCGGGCTATGCAAAGTTCATGAAGCATTTGGTCACAAAGAAGCAGTTGATGGATTGTGAAACAATAAAAATGACTCATCAAGTTAGTGCTATCGTACATTCTATGACCCCAAAACTTGAAGACCCCCAAGCTTTTACTATCCCTTGCACTATTGGAAGTGCGGATTTTGCCAAGGCCCTTGTGATTTAGGGGCTAGAATAAATTTGATGCCTTATTCGGTCTTCAAGACTTTGGGAATCGGGCAACCTAGGCCAACCTCAATGAGACTTCAAATGGAGGATCGATTAATGAAGCGACCTTTGGGCATAATTGATGATGTGCTTGTCCGGGTGGACAATTTTATATTGCCGGCCGACTTTGTCATTTTGGATTGTGAAGTGGACTTTGAAGTCCCAATTATTCTAGGAAGACCTTTTCTTGCAACGGGGAAGGCATTGGTTGATGTTGAAGTGGGTGAGCTCACTTTCTGAGTGGGTGATGAGAAGGTCATCTTCTATGTTTGCAAATCCATGAATCAACCCAATAGCACCGAGGTGTACTCATTTGTGGACATTGTCATAGCTGTGATAGTGGATGACACAAGTTCTATGATTAATATAGAGGATCCCGTTGAAGCCGTGCTTCTAAATCTTGATGTTAATGAGGATGCTAGCCGAGTGGAGTGGGTAAATGCCTTGCATGGAATAAGGTCCTATTCTTATAAGCTGAGAAGGCTATACTTGGACCTTGAAAATAGAAAGACGCCTCCAACAAAGCCATATATTGAGGAACCATCGGTGTTGGAGTTGAAGCCACTTCCTCCACACCTCAGGTATGAGTTCTTTGGCTCAAATTCTACTTTACCAGTTATTCTTTCTTCTTGCCTCACTAACTTATAGGTAGACGCCACTTTGGCAATTCTCAAAAGGAGGAAGAAAGCAATTGGGTGGACATTGGCCGACATTTGGGGAATAAGACAAAATCATTTTGGAGATGATGCAAAACCCTCCCTGGATCATCAAAGAAGATTGAACAAGTTAATGCAAGAGGTGGTGAAGAAAGAAGTGATAAAATGGTTGGATACCGGGGTTGTGTACCCTATCTCCTATAGCTCATGGACTTCTCCGGTGCAATGTGTGCCGAAGAAGGGTGGGATGACTGTGGTGACAAATGACAACAATGAACTTATTCTCACTCAGACCGTTACCGGATGGAGGGTATGCATGGACTACTGGAAACTGAACAAAGTAACCCGAAAAGATCATTTCCCTTTGCCATTCCTTGACCAAATGCTCGATCACCTTGCGTGGCGTGATTTTTATCACTTTTTGGATGGCTACTCGGGGTATAATCAAATCTTAATTGCCCCGGAAGACAAAGAGAAGACCACATTCACATGCCTATATGGTACTTTTGCTTTCTCCCGGATGTCGTTCAGGTTGTGCAATGCTCTGGCAACCTTCCAACGATGCATGATGGCTATTTTCACCAACATGGTGGAAGACATTTTGGAGGTCTTTATGGATGATTTTAGCGTGGTTGGTGATTCATTCTAAGAGTGTTTGGAAAATTTGGATAGAGTCTTGGCCCGATGTGAAGAAACGAATCTCATTCTTAATTGTGAAAAATGCCACTTCATGGTTCAAGAGGGCACAGTGTTGGGTCACAAAATTTCTAAGCATGGGATTGAAGTAGACAAAGCCAAGATTGAGGTGATTTCAAAGCTCCCTCCCCCCAATTATGTCAAAGGGGTGAGGAGTTTTTTTGGACATGTGGGGTTCTACTGGCGGTTTATCAAGGATTTTTAGAAGGTTGTGAATCCCGTTTGCAAGTTGCTAGAGAAAGATGCTAAGTTTGTGTTTGATGAGAAATGCATAGACGCCTTCGAACTTCTCAAGCATAAGTTGACTACTACCCCGATCATTACCGCACTATGTTGGAGCTTACCCTTCGAGCTCATGTGCGATGCAAGTGACATTGTTGTTGGGGCTGTTTTGGGTCAAAAGGTTAAAAAAATAAATATTTCACCCGGTGTACTATGCAAGCAAGATCATAAACGAGGCTCAAAGGAACTACACGGTTACTGAGAAAGAATTATTGGCCATAGTTTTTGCAATGGAAAAGTTTTGACCGTATCTTATGGGGGCTAAGGTCATTCTGCACACCGATCATGCCGCCCTTAGGTACTTGATGACAAAGATAGACTCCAACGCAAGATTGATGAGATGGGGGATACTACTTCAAGAGTTTGATTTGGAAATAGTGGACCGGAAAGGTAGTGAGAACAAAGTTGCGGATCATTTGTCCTGCTTGGAGGAGGAGGGAAGGCCGTGTGATGGCCTAGAGATCAATGACACATTCCTCGATAAGTAACTACTTTTTGTATCAATGTGTGAGATGCCATGGTTTGCGGACATTGCTAATTTCATTGTGACTGGCATCATCTCGTATGAGCTCTCTTCTAACCAAAGGAAGAAGCTCAAACGGGATATTCTGGACTTCTATTGGGATGAGCCATACTTGTTTAAGATTTTCACGAATGGTGTGATTCGAAGGTGTGTCCCTGAGGTAGAGCAATTTAGCATCCTAGAGGCTTGTCATTCCTCACCCTATGGTGGCCATCATGGATGGAGGGGTGAGAACGGCTTCGAAAGTTTTGAGTTGTGGTTTTTATTGGCTAACCTTGTTCAAAGATTCAAGTGATCTAGTAAAAATATGTGATCAATGTCAACGAGAGGGCGGGATTACCAAGAAAGATGAGATGCCTCTAAATATAATGCTTGAAGTTGACATCTTTGGTGTATGGGGTATCGATTTTATGGGCCGTTTTGTTAGCTCGTGTGGAAACACTTACATTCTAGTAGCGGTTGATTATGTGTCAAAATGGGTTGAGGCCGGGCCTTATCCAACAATGAATCTAGAAGTGTGGTGGCATTTCTAAAGAAGAGCATTTTCACAAGGTTTGGTATCCTCAAGCAATCATTAGTGATGGAGGATCATATTTTTGTAATAGAGATTTTGATGCCTTGCTTTCCAAGTATGGTGCCAACCACAAAGTCTCTAAGCCTTATTATCCTCAAGCAAGTGGCCAGGTTGAAGTATCTAATAGGGAGATCAAGAGTATTTTGTCCAAAACTATCAATGCCAATAGGACCGATTGGTCTAACAAGTTAGATGATGCTTTATGGGCTTACCGGACCGCTTACAAGACCCCAATTGGTATGTCACCGTACCGGTTGGTGTTTGGGAAAGCATGTCATCTACCACTGGAGTTGGAGCATAAGGCCATGTGGTCCTTGAGGAAGCTTAATCTTGAATGGGATGTTACGGCTAATCTTCATGTTGAACAACTCAATTAACTTGATAAATTCCGGTTCCATGCATAATCTAGTTCATCCTTGTATAAGGACAAGATGAAGTACCTTCATGACAAATATGCTCGTGGAAAGGAGTTCAAAGTTGGTGATTTGGTCCTTTTGTTCAACTCTCGTCTAAGGTTGTTTCCGGAAAAGCTGAAATCAAAGTGGAGGGGACCATTTGAAGTTGTATATGTGATCCATTTGGTGCTCTAGATTTGAAGAACAAAAGCGGTGAAGTCTTTAGAGTGAATGGGCACCGTGTCAAGTATTATCTTGGGAAGTTTGATGATAGTCATGTGGTGGTTGTTGTTCATTTCAAATGATATGATGGTAACCCGCGTCGTGCTGCGACGTTAAATCGGCGCTTCTTGGGAGGCAACCCATGTGTTTTTCTTTTTGTTTTATTTGAATTTCTTAGTAGTATAGGATTGATTTTTGGGCTAACTGGTTGTGAGATGTTGCACGGATTGAGTTGATACAGTACAGGACATAATTGCAAAATTGTTCAGTCTTTGAAGTTTCCAGTACGGCCGCACTACACTTTGTGCGGTCGCACTGGAAAAAGGGTAACAAAATTGCTCTCTGAAATTTTTCACTGTGGTTGCAGTAGATTTGGTGTGTTCCACGGTAGACCACCGCGGTCTCGGTCCATTGAGTGCGGACCACAGTGGCTTACTAATTTGGAACTGATAATACTAAATCGGTGCGGACCGGGATCCATTCTGTGAGGCCGCACTAGTAGGTGAGAATGGGCCCCAAGGGATTCTCTATAAATAGACCTCAAGGGTCTCCTGTTACCCTTTTCAAAAATTTCACTCTCAGAGACCCTAAACTACTGTTCATCCTCTCTTTTGACCGTAATTCTTGCTTAGATTGATTAACTGCATTTCATCTCATACATCTAGTAAAATTTCACTCATTTCTCCTTGTTTAATTTTGTAATTTCATTTTATTTTCTCTTTCTTTAGCCTGTAGCTTCTTCTTCTTCCTGTATTTCTCTACTTGTTAGCTTAGGTTAGTTTAAATGTTAATTTTTGTAGACTTAGTGAGTATAATATAGTGTGTAATTGTGTAGGGACCTTAATTAGGTAAAAATTTGAACTAAAAAAGCAAAAATTAGGAACCCTAACTTAGTGCTAGGTTTGGGCACCCTCCGCGGACCGCGGTCGTGTTTATGCGGTCCGCGGTGCCTCAATGCGGCTGCATTACCACTTTGTGCAGACCGCGGTAATGAAATTATAAGAGGTGACCTTTGTCCAGCGCGGCCGCACTACCTTTTTGGGCGGTCCGCACTGGCCCACCGCGACCGCAGTACTACTTTGTACGGGACGCGGTGGTGAGATTCAAAGAGCTTATTTTTGGGACCTTATACCTGTGTAGACCACGATCATTCTTGTGCGGCCCGCGGTGGCCTTAGTGAGGCTGCACTACCATTTTGTGTGGTCAGCACAGGCCATGTTTTGCGACTGTGTCTGCAACTGTCTGCTACTGTTCTGCAATTCATTCTACACATATGTTTCATTGTTTCTATTGATACTAACAAAGTTAGATGTTTGTGCTTGTAGACAATGGTTAAACAACATGGTAAAGGCTTAAAACAACCTGGGAGAGGTGATTTCTCCCAGGGAGGGAAGTAGAGATTGGTTAAACTCACTCCCTAGGCTCGTCAAAATATAAAGAAAATGAGAAAATCAATTAAGGTAGCTAGAAGAGCCTATGATCAATCAGGGAGTGAGTATGTGCCATCCCAAGACATCTCCTCGGATTCGGTGCCAACTCATATCGCCATGAGTTTCAGATTGACAGACAACACTCCTCCATCATCACCCATTGCCCAATCACCAGAGCACGTTGTGAGTAATCCACTTCCCCCATAGCTTCATTATCCGAGGAGGGTATAGACAAAGGTGAGGAGGAGGTTTAGGGAGATGAGGAGGTACCTGAGGGTGTTGAGCCTTAGGTGGGAGGCATTGCCCGTACTAGAAGGCCCAAAGTTTGGAAGGATAGGTTTGTGAGCCAGGTGGCATACCATAAGTTTAGGGAGTGGTGGCCGGTGAGACAATTGATACCGGAGCGGAGTTTCATTAACAAAGATCTATTACCCCACAACCCTGACATGTCGAGACAATTTAGGTCTAAAGTGGGGTGGGAAATATTTATGGAAAAGTGTATAGGTGCCATCGAACACATGGTCAAGGATTTTTATTGCAATGTAGCCCACATAAAAAAGGGCTCCAAAGTGACCAAGGTTCGTAACAAGACTGTGTTATTTGAAGGGCAATACCTGAACGAATACTTGGGGTTCAATGAGGAGGATGAGACTCTATATCAGGCAAAGTTGGAGATGGGTAAGGAGGCCCGTCCATGGTTAGCTCAGTACCTGGCAATCCCAGGTACCGTTCCTGAGTGGTTGACTACTGGGGTAAAAATCTTGAGGAGGATCCTGAACTTTGAAGCTAGGGTTGGGAAACCTTCGTTTGCAGCCGGTTGGACCTGACCACACATGACCAGACCCTTCCTCTCCACCGGGCTATGTTGGTTACGTCAATTATGGCGGGATACCCTATAAATGTGGGGAATGTGAGGTCCCGCATTATCTCATTAGTGGGTGCAGAGCATGACCGGAACTAACCTTTCCCCAACACCTTCTCTATGTATTTTCAGGACTTGGAGGTGGAAAAGAAGCCCTATGACGTCAAGTCCAAGCCGGTAGCCCCGTTCTCCTAGTATAGCTTGAAGGGGAATGACAACCCCAAGGACAAGAACTACAAAGCCCCTGCTTCTGCCCCAACTAGCCAGTCTGAAGAGCCAGTGGTGGTAGAGGCCCTCACTAAGCCTGCCTCCATTGCTATTGACATGCCCCCCGGTCCTTCCACATCTTCAACCATTCCTCTTGGCCATTCTACATCAGCATGCCCAGAGATCCCATCTTCCCGGGCCCATCCTATCACTGCCCGCCGACTGAGCCAGATGCTTCAGAGTATCAAAAACTGGATGTCGACAGCTTCATCTAAGTTGTCTACCTTGACCTCCACCAATACAACTCAGCCAGCGCCTCAGCCGGCACAGGTCCCACAGTCCATTGAGGATGCATTGAAGAAGATACTAGAAAACCAGGAGAAGATTCTCAGTACTCAGAATGCCTTGGCTAAGGCAGTGGATTCACATAGCAAGGATCTCAAGGATCTTGCTCCAGAGCACAAGAAGCTTAGAAAGACACGGGCCTCCAAGGAGTCCGTGAAGGAGCTACCGGCAGATGTGGATAGACTGAAGGCAGATCAGCTGCCTTTAGACTTGTTGTTTAAGGACCCATCTCCAGCAGCAGTGCCAGCAGTAGATACACAGCCAGAGCAGTTATAGAGACCTCTGAAGGGGAAAAGGATGATCCCGAGAGCAGATGATGACATCATCCAGTTGGCGGACCCACCGGAGGCTTCCTCCAATCAGCCATAGGATGTACCAGATCCACAGCCGGTCCAGGTCCAGTCCCAAGTCCCAGCAACTGAGCAGCAGGAAATCGGGAACCAGTCTGAGGTTATCGAGCATACCGAAGATCCAGGGACCACTCATGATCCTATGCAAACGGACGTGGATTAGGGAGTCTTCATATCCTTTCTCTACTATTTTTGGTGCTTATTTTGTTTAGTTGGCATTGGAGACAATGCCAGCTTTTATTTGAGGGGGTCCGCTGTATATTTTTGTTGGATGACTGTATATATACTGATTCATTTTATACTTTTTTTCTTTTCATTTGGTTTGTGTATAATTTTATATTTAGTTATTTTTATCGCACTTTTTATCTTTCCTTTGGTCTGTATATAAAGTTACATCATTGTATATATTCATTCCCCGTTGTATATTCAAATCCTATATTGTACATATTCATTATATTTTCTATTTTCGCAAAAAAAATTCATTTTTAGCTTCTTATATAGGCTCGTAGCCTTTTGTTTTATCTTGGACATTTTAATAAGCCTTTGGATTTCTTAATGCCACGGTCCTTTCCAAAGGTGGAGTATCGTGTGAACCGGGTGGCTCTTCCCAACGATAGATGGCGTAACAACCTTCTTAAGGTTTTGATTCCATTTTTGTTTTTGTTTTTGGTAGTTTGTAGTTAAGGGTACCTCAAGCAAATCTTCACTTGGGCCTATCACACTTTCCTTTGATCCCATGGTCAAAGACAAATTGTTGTGTTTAGGATAGTGAAAGTCGTGGCCTTGAGACTCTTGTGTTGACCGATAATCATCAAGTGGTTTTTCGGGACCATTGTGTGCTCAAATCGTATCTAAGGTCATTGTGGGCCCCCGACTCTATGTCTTTAGCAATCCTTTAGCTTGTGTGGTGAGAAATCGAATTGTGAGTCCAAGTCCCGAGCCATTGGTCTAGAACTTGCCCTGAATATTTATTGAGGCAAAATCTTAAGTGAAATTTGACTTGAGAAGTAATTATAGGCTCTCCTTGATCCAAATTATAGTTGAACAAATTCCATAGCCTACCAATGATAAGATCCCTAGTCAACCCTTTTGAGCCTTAGACCTTTTTCTTTCAAGAACCATGTTACAAGCCCATACCCATTCTAAAAGATACCCTCTCTTGGCACTCGATCTTTCCTTGATCACATGGCAAAAATATAAGTTTGGGGGGAGAGACGAGGATGACAACAAAGTGGTATAAGGAACAAAAATGAAGAAAAAGAAAGGCAATGAAAAAGAAAGAAAAGCAAAAAGACAAAAAGAATGCCCAATGTGAGAAAGAATAAAAAGGGATTCAAGAAAAATAAAAGAAATAAAGGTGTGTAAAGTTGAAAAAGGAGAAAAGAATTGAAATACATAAGAAAGAGTGAAAATGTATCTCTCTAACCCCTTAAAAAGAGGTGAAATGACTCAAAGAGTCAAGTGAATTGTGCCAAATGAATCAAAAGAAGTGCTTAAGAGAAGATGGAACCCACTTGAACAAAAACATAACCTACCCTAAACCAAAAGCCTTCACAATAACTCCACAAAAGCCCTATATGATCTTGAGTTGGATGAAGCTTTCATTAGTGGATACTTACATAAGGGGCAAGCATATGGTACCTAGAGCCGGACTTGTGACCTTTTCTTGAGAGAGATGAGTGAATTCCCATTAACCTTGATTTGTGTGTCAATACTCTAAAAAGGTGAGGTTTGCTTAGGGAGAGTTGAGGATGTGTGAGTTTGGGTTCCACAATGACTAAAGTAATTGAAAGAGTTCGTTGATGTGTTTAGTCAACTCTTGATGCTCTTGTGTCACACTTGATCCAAGATATTTCAAAGGTTAAATGTTGTTAATGATGCATTCGCATTGAGGGCAATTGTTAGTCCCAATTGATGCTTGTTGAGGTTACTTTAGGATAGCTTTTAATTCTTGGATTTTACCTTAAGGGGTGGGGCTTATTTTGTTTGCTTAAGGACAAGCAAAAGCTTAACTTTGGGGGAGTTGATAACTAGGGAGTTTGACGTGTTTTATGCTCCTTCTCACTTACGCTTTGATTATAAATTCTTACAAAATAGTCCTAAAAGGCTCATAAGTTGTGCTTGATTGCAGGTTTGATCTACAAAAGTGTCGAAATGTCAAAGTTCGGCTCAAAAGGAGAGAAACCTGCTCAAGTATCAAAGGCAAAACAACTCAGGACAAACTAGCCTAGTGCGGCCGCGGTCCATTCTGTGCGGTCCGCACTAGGGAGATTCAGAGGCTGGGTTTTAAGGCCTCAAGCCTAGTGCAGCCGCAGTCCATTCTGTGTGGTCCGCACTAGGTAGATTCAGAGATTGGAATTTTGAGGCATTAAAGCAGTACGACCGCAGTGGAGATTGTACGGTCCACACTAAAGACTCTATTGCCGCACTACCATTCTATGCGGTCCACGGAAGCCAACTTCAGAGAGATGTCCAGAGCGTATCATCAAGCCTATACGGTCTGTGGTCCATTCTGCGCGGTCTGCGGAGCCTGAGTTCAGAGATACAAGACTTCAAGTCCAAGAGCCTAGTGCGGCTGCAGTCCATTTTGTGCGGTCCGCACTGACCACGCAGGGGTATTTTTGTCCAGTTCTTCCGGCCTAGTATAAATAGAACCTTTTTTCCATTTTTAGGGTATCAGTTATTTTAGAACAATGGTTGCGCTCGTAAGAAGCTATTTTGTAGCCATTTTGGGCATTTTAGCTTAACTCTAACGATAGATTCTCTGTATTTTCTTTAGTGTTTAATTAATATTTCTTTTTCTTCATCTATTTCTCTATTTTCTTCTTCAAGCATGAGTAGCTAAACCCATTTTCTAGGGTTGTGGCTCAACCCTAGTGTGGGTAATTGATGGATGTTGTGATTTAAGGTTAGATTAATTGTGGATGTTTGTTAATTGGGTCAATTTTATGGTTTAATTTATGAATGAGTAGTTGCAAACACTAGTTTAAGCTAAGTTGACTTGGCTCTTCTTGAGAAAAAGAGCCTAAGTCTCCAAAATTGACTCAACAAGGAATTGGGATGGACTCGAGCGATTTGATAGTCCTAATTAAAGGGTTAAACCTCGAGAGAGTAATTACCCGACTTGAACCCTAGTTTCTCGAGCAAATATGCATACCCAATTGGTCTCGAGAGAGTCAATTGGGCAAAACCACGCTTTCTACTGAGAGGTGTAGAGTGGGTAGTACTGAGTAACGGTTATAACATATTTCCCCAATCATGTCAATCGTGCCTTAGATGCAATTACTCATCAATTAGCCACCGAGGTGAAGAGTCACTACTGTCACGACCCTAGTTCACCGATCGTGAACATGTTGTGATGGCACCTAGTCCTCACAACCAGGTAAGCCAAATATTGTGAAAAATATAATAATTGCGGAAAAACAGAATAAACCAAATTAAATAACTAGAAGAAACTGTACTGTATGCCACTCAGCATGTACAACTCAATAACACGTCTACTAAAATTCCCAAAGACCCGGAAACTCATGGGCAACACAGGCTAAGAAATGAACAGTATGGCTCCAAAACTCCAGAATATTCTAACAACCGAAAGAGAGAAAACTAGATACTAAAGATAGAGTAAGAGGGAGACTCGTCGGTCTGCGGACGCAACAGATCTACCTTGAAGTCTCCGAAATCCTCCTGCCTCACTGATAGTGCACCTGAGTAGAGGTACCTGGATGATCTGCACATGAAAAAAAACATGCGCAGGAAGGGCATGAGTACACCACAGCGGTACTCATTAAGTGCCAAGCCTAACCTTGGTTGGGTGGTGACGAGGAAGGTCAGGGCCCTACTGAGACAAAATATAATAATAATAATTAACAGTGTGGAAAGCGGACATAAATAATAAATGCAGCAGTATAATAAGGCAAATCAACAAAGCAATAATAACTACAAGGATAGAGCAAAACACAACTCAATATCAAGATACCAATGAGGGTCTCCCAGGATACCGTCCTGTAGCCCTTTCCTCAACTGTCCAGTGGATCTCCCGGGACAGCGTCCCGTAGTCCAACTCTCATACCAATACCAAAGGATCTCCCGGGATACCGTACCATAGTCCGATCATCAATGTGCAGGGGGGATCTATCGGGAATCTAACTCGCAGTCCCAAAGTAAAAGTGCAGGGGGATCTATCGGGAAAATTAACCTGCAGTCCCAAAGTAAAAGTGCAAGGGGGGATCTACCGGGAATCGAACCCGTAGTCCCAAAGTAAACAAATAAGGGGGGCTACCGAAATCCCACATCCGTAGTCTCAAAGTAAATGCACAATCACAACCAGAAACAACCAAGGGATAAAGTACGAAAGGCAGAGCAACAGATAGAACTAGCCTAGCATGCTTCACGTAGTACAATCAAACAACTTAAGCAATCAGGCAGTTAAGTCAGCTAAACATGCTTTCCTAGTCTAGCACAAGTATAATCTTCAAGTAGGATAAGGCAAGTAAGAAAGAAAGCTAAATATCAACAACTTAAGTGAAAACTGGATTTTCATCAATCGGCTCAAGTACGCGCTCGTCACCTCACGTACAAGGCACTCAAATATCAAGAAACAATCCTAAGGGGAAAGGTCCCCCACACAAGTTTAGACAAGCCACTTACCTCAAACCGGCTCAATATCACTAGAAACCGCGCCTTTGCCACGAGTATCCGACTCCAAATGGCTCAAATCTATTCAATTCAATTACACATCGTAAATACCATTGCAAACAACTGATTCCTCTATTAAATTTAAAGCTAGGACACGAAAAATAGGTAAAATGACCAAAATTCCCCTCCAGCCAACGTCTCAAAATCAAATAATTTTCACGTTTTCAGAACCCTCGTACTCTCACGAGTCTAACCATATAAAAATCTCCCAAATCGGAGGTCAAATGCCCCCTCAAAACCCTATAGTTAGGTGTAAGGAGTTTTACCCACTTTTCATTCAAAAATACGAAATTAAAGGGTGAATTCGCGATTAGATTAATGGGTTTTAGTCATAGGAGAGTAGAGAATCATTACCCAGTGATTGCCCTTGAAATACCCCTGAAATTGCTCCCAAATCCGAGCTCCAAACCTTGAGTTTTGATAAAAATGGCAAAACCTCATTTTTGAAATATTAAGTACTGTTCAGGTAATTAAAGCATTGCGAACGCGGCAGGTATCACGCGTTCGCGAAGAAGGAAATTATAAGGGCCCCAAAATGCCCTTCACGATCGCGAAGGAAGGGATACGAACGCGAAGGCCTGGTCCAGAAAACTATACGAACGCAAACAGATACATGCGAATGCGTTGAAGAAAATGAAAGGGCCAAAAAATTTCCCTACGCGAACGCGAGGATGGCCACGCGATTGCGATGAAGAAACTTACAAACCTACGCGAACGCGATGGCTTCTACGCGAACGCACATAAGGAATCAGACCTGCAATTTTTTTGCAACAAATCCAACTTCAAATTGCTCTTTTGAGCATCCGAAACACCCTCGAGGCCCCCGAGACCTCAACCAAACCTTCGAACACATCCCATAACATCATTCAAACTTTTAACAATCCTTAAACCACCTAAAACAACGCCGGAAACATGAATTAAGCCAAGATTCAAGCCTAAGAACTTCAAATTCCAACCAAGCACACTTTCGATCAAAAACCTAACCAAACCTCGCCCGAATGACCTGAAATTTTGCATGCACATCCCAAATGATATGACGGAGCTACAGAAACTTTCAAAATTCAAATCGGAACCTCGAATCAAAAACTCACTATCGGAACGGAAACTTCAAAAATTCGAACTTCGGCATTTCAAGCCTAAATGAGCTACGAACCTCCAAAATACATTCCGAACACGCTCCCAACCTCAAAATCAACTAAAGAAGCTAACAAAACCATCGTATTTCCATTTTGAGGTGTCTTCACACTGTTCCGAATACTGACTATTTCTCAACTCTTAAGCTCTCATTTAGGGACTAAGTGTTCCAAAACACTCCGAAATCCTAACATTGAATGTCCCGGCAATCCAAAATAGCATAAATGAACTTAGGGGAAGTAGTTAAAAGGGGGATTGGGGCGTAAATTCCAAAAACGACCGGTCGGGTCGTTACAACTACCCTAGTGCCCCTTAATCCATTAGATACAACTTGTAGCAATCTAATCTTAGCATAATCTAGTTTCAATCTTAGTTTGTAGTTTGATATTAGTAGTTTTATATAGAAAAAAACTAAAAATGAATGGAAGATCAATTAATAGCATACACGCAATCCTAAGCTAAATTGATACTCGACTCCAATCCTAGCTCTCTATGGAATCGATCCCGACCCAGAAATCGGGTAAAAGCTATTGCGACCCTCTGTCGCTACTTTTTAGTGGTGCGGAGTTGGCTGCGATCAGTTATCCCTGTGGTACAAAGGGTTACGAGGTCCTAGACTTGGCCATAAAGAGAATACATAAATCTAGAGATGTAATGTTCCATGAAAATATTTTCCTTTTGCAGTTTTACCTGAACATTCAGCTTTCGTTCTATATAGATATGATGAATTCTAATCCATTTTGTTCCCATTATACTTCCGGGACTTCAAATGATTGTAGCATATATGATAAGGATGCATCAATTTCTGTCATTAATAGGCCCGTGTCAGATAGTTTTGCATATTTTTCTCCACCTAGTTGAACAATACGTAATCAGGATATGTCAAGTTCACACATGTGTCCAGAAAATAAACCTGTTTCTTAGCCATACACACAGGTATAGTCCACTGAATCTCAAGTCACTAAGTCTAACAACCCTTAAACAACTCTCTCAAACCCAAGAAGATCAGGCAGAACACATACCACTCATACACACCTCAAAGACTGTGTGTACTCTTTACCAATGCTTCAACATCAAAATATAGAACCTGAACATCACATCATTCAATGCATTCTGCAAAATCAACATCATCTCTTTCAATCTCTTGCATCTTGAAAGTCAACAATTACTTAGAAATATTTCACTTGATTATGAGTCGTCTTCTTATAAGGAGGCTTCTTTGACATAGGAATTTGAAGCTTTATATGCTAATCATACTCGGGATTTTATTGAACTACCTGCAAGAAAGAAAGCTATATGTTGTAAATGGGTATACAAGATCAAACACAAGGCAAATAGAAGTGTAGAAAGATTCAAAGCAAGGTTTACAGTGAATGGATACACACAAGAAGAAGGAATTGATTAGAAAGAAACCTTTTTACCAGTGGTGAAGATGACCACAGTTAGAACACTAATCAATATTGTGGTAAAGAGAGGGTGGGATCTCTATCAACTAGATGTAAACAATGCATTTCTTCATGGGGATCTACATGAAGAAGTGTACATGGAGGTTTCACAAGGTCTAATGGTACCTAATGGAAATCTAGTATGTAGACTTAGAAAGTCATTATATGGTCTAAAAAAAGCTAGCATAGAATGGTATGACAAGTTGACAAAGTCCCTGCATTCCAGGGTTTTAAACATTCAGCTAGTGATTACTCTCATTGGTCTACAAGAAACAGGGGAACTCAGCAGTCTTTGTGGCTATATATATAGATGATGTGATTCTTACTGGAACCATCTTGGAGGAAATCAAATAATTGAAGGCCTTCCTGCACAATCAATTCAAGATAAAGGATATTAGGAAGTTGCACTACTTCATGGGGCTAGATATGTTGTATAAGACTGATGGAATACTGATTTGCCACAAAAAATTCACTATGGACCTACTGAAGGAGTATGATTGCTTGACATACTCTTATGTTAGCTCTCCACTTGATTCTACCATTAAATTGAGGAGTGAATAAGGAACCTTGTTGTCTGATCTAGGGTATTACAGGAAGCTAGTTGGGAAATTAAACTTTCTAACAAATACAAGACTGGATATAGCCTACAGTGTCCAAAATTTGAGCTAGTTTATGCAGGCGCCAAGGGAACCTCATCTAAAGGATGTTATACATGTTCTTAGATACTTGAAGAAAGATACTACTTTGGGAATATTTTTGTCCAGTGATCGTAGCTATACTGTTAGTGCATATTATTACTCAGATTAGGCTGATTGCCCTGATTCAAGAAAATCTGTGAGTGGGTATATTGTGCTGCTTGGGGATAGTCCTATTAGTTGAAAGTCAAAGAAACAAACTACTATCTCATTATCTTCTGTAGAAGCAGAGTATATGTCAATCAGGAAAGTTGTTGATGAATTGGTATGAGTAAATAGGTTGCTAGAAGAACTGACAATCATGTGCACCAAACTTATAACTGTGTTTTGTGATAGTCAAGCAGCTGTTCATATTGAAAAAACCATGTATTCTATGAGAGGACAAAGCATATTGAAGTGGATTGTCACTTTGTCCGGAATAAGATACAGGATGAGCTAGTCGAACTACATCACATTTCTACCTCTGCTCAATTGGTTGACATCTTGACAAAGGCACTTACAAGGGTTAAACATTCTGATCTTCTCCGCAACTTGGCAGTGAGTTCCATACCTCCAACTTGAGGGGGTGGGGTATTGATTATGGCTGATATAATATTTATGTGTATATCAGTTGTGTAGGAACATAGTGTAGTTGAGTTAGTTGGAGTGGCAATTTTGTAATTAGATATTTTTCCATTTTCCCCTTACATTTTTACACACGTGTATATATACAATTTACAAATATGGAAATACTGCTGAGTTCATTTCCCGATTTTGTCTGTTATCTAGAACTTTCTCTCAGAAGCTCAGCTTGGTTCATCAATAGAGAAATTTCGATCATTCTGATCTTCATCTTCGACAATATTCATCTCCTTTTATTCGTCCATACAATTAATTTATCAATGTCATGTCTATTTTATCCTCCAATTGTTTTACTCTATTCTCTCTGTAGCTTATATGTTTAAAGGAATAGGATGTCGAAACATTTAAAAGATACAAAAACTTTGAGTGCGGTTGAGCTTGCCATTCTAAAAGGGATTACAAAAGAGGGGTAGTAGATGTTGTGTTCAAGCCCAAAATATCTAAATACTTTCATGATGTTATAAATTGAATTCTATTTATGGTGAATGTCTGTATTTAAAGATATTCTAGGGTTTATTACTTGGTAGCTAAGTCAACATCTCCCTATAAATAGAGGGTTCTATTCCATTGTAATTCATCGCATATCAATAAGAATTTCCTCTCTCTCTACTTTGATCTGCAATACTTTTCTTGTTCTTTTATTATTTTATAATATGTTATCAGCACGAGACTCTAACCATTGAGTAAAAGTTTTGGGATGAATCATAATGATTGTCAATTGTTCCATGAACTTCCTTCATGATTTAATTCTGGATTTAAGGTAAGTATTTTACTTTATTTTTCTCTTTTAAATTCTTGATATTCTATAATTTAATTTTAAATATAAGCAAAGACAATAAATTTGATTGTAACTCTAATGGAGTTTAAAAGAAGTTATAACCACCCAGTGGTAAAATTTCTATGTCTTGCCATGATCAAAGTCATGTATGATCGTGAGCATAAGAAGTGAAAACTCATCCCAATGAATTTGCTCCATTATCATTACCTTGAGAGAATGTGATAGCAATATGTTATGAGTCTGAAAGAAGACAAAATTATTACTGTGAAAGTATCAATGGATGTGGACGTGGCAATAGATGAAATTATAATCGTCATCATTGTAATACTGAGAATAATAAGGATTCTCAAAATAATCCTTCACTATGTGAAAGTAATATTTGTCATCGATTTGACATGAGATTTTATAAAACACATATAGATGATTTGGTCCATTCATGATGTCAATGTGACAACATCTGATTTATAAATACATATTCATTCTTGGAAGAATATGAACGTGTTAGTGGTAGTAAATATACCACACTCACCTCTAGAAGGAGATTTGAGCGTAAATAAGAAAATAATATCATTATTATGGCATAAATGGTCATTGGTCATGTACTTATTATACACCAAAATAAAAGACAATGGTAATGAAAGAAACATATCTTGCATATAATTTTGACCATAACCATAATGGAATAACTTTCTCTTTAAAAGAGTGCCAACGATACTCAAAGGTAAGTTCTACAAAGCGGTGGTTAGACCGGCCATGATGTATGGGGCTGAGTGTTGGCCTATTAAGAACTCACATATCCAAAAGATGAAAGTAGCAGAAATGAGAATGTTGAGGTGGATGTGTAGGCACACTATAAAGGATAAGATTAGGAATGATGACATTCGGGAGAAGGTGCACGTGGCCCCTATTGATGACAAGATGCGGGAAGCGAGCTCAGATGGTTCGGGCATGTACAGAGGAGAAGCCCAGNATAGGCTAGGAGGTAGTTGAGTCTTGCGTTACTTTGTACCTTTGGGAGCCTAGTTTGGTGGGATTTTGTCTAATATAGCTAGGGGCAATGTCGTGTTTTACTATTTTCTATTTTCGATGCATGATCCATTTACAAACCATCGTTTTTGCTTTGAATTTTTCTTTCTTTCCTATTTTCTATGTTCCTTTTCCCTATGATTTCCGTGGCGAATCTAATACTCTCTTCTTTTGTCTTTTTATTATCTTGAGCCGAGGGTCTTTCGGAAATAGCCTCTCTACCCCTTTCGGGGTAGGGGTAAGGTCTGCGTACACACTACCCTCCCCAGACCCCACTTATGGGATTTTACTGGGTTGTTGTTGTTGTTGTTGTTTCTCTTTAAAAGATATATTTACCATATGGATGTTGATGAATATGTGGTACTATAAAATTAATTGAGAACTCTGCAAGAGCCAATTATACTATTTTGGAGAAACACAATTGATTACTAATAAGGCATTGTGTTGTAGTAAGTCTCAAAGAAACTTATTCAGTTTCCAAAGTATACGCGAAAGCGGTTGATTATATTGAGACTATAAATAAAGGAAAGATTTAATATATTCTATTACTACAACTTGTAACGGGGTAATATGTATGTGAAAAACTATCCGCTTTATTCTCTAATTTGTACTACATAAACAAAAGAATACCACAATGAAGTGGATATTTATCGATATAAAAACCCATATCATAATAAACTTGGAGTTTATTCATAATTGCACACGTCATGGTGTAAACCTGAAGTTTATCAATATTGATAATTTATTCAGTTGGCGTAATTGGTTTAGCCATGTCAATTTAAGTATGATGTGCAAAAATAAAAGAGAGTTCATATGGATAAATATTAAAGAACTAGAAAGTTCTTTATGAATTCTCTTACGTTGATTGTTCTTATTAATTAATAGACCAACTAAAATTGGGATTGAATCCCATGAATGCTGAAAATATCAAAGGTGAATATTAGCTCATTCGCCTGCCATGTATACCATATAAGATACATCTATGAGATGATTACATGTGCAATTATTATTGACCCGCAACCTAGTGTTTGCGAGGTAACTTGCTCTAGATTTTTTATTCTAGATAGTTCTTCTTGATAAGTTGGTTTACATCACATTTGGTTTAGCAAAATGATTTATTGAGTGCCTCTACTTAATAGCTAAACAATTGCTTATGAGAACGAAGTTTTGTATATCAATTTGATATACGTTATATACAAAAGTATATTATTTTCTCCCCTCACAAGTAGTTCATGGTTAGGAATCAAATAATTCCATCTTATTATCATTGATGTGCGGTGTATATTTTGATTAACATCATAATGTACAAATATGAGTTCTCAAAGTTGAGGAGACAAGTTAGTTTTTCTAACACGAGGGGGAGACAAGATACAACAATTGAGAAAAAGTTACATGGAATGAATTATCATTTATACATCTAGATCATCGAATAAAATAATATAAATTTGAAGTTCATAAAAGGATAATTCATGTGCAATTTATTGTAAAGCATGCCAGATGCATTTGCTGACCCAAAGAAAGTAACTATATTCTTACTGCAAATGCTCATATTATAATAAGTACTAGAAGGACAAAATCTATGGGATGCTTAAAGCGTATAGACAAATCGGTTTCAAATAAACTTCTTGACAAAGAAGATGAGCAAATGATCAAAATGATCATAATAAAGGAGGCAAGTGATCTAGAAGATCATATGACATATCACTTCATAAAATCTCATGAGAGATTCAGCCTGAATATATGAATGAAGAGATCTCTATGTTTTGTCTTTATAAAAAATAAGGAGGTTGGAACCGATGTAAAATATTTGTTGACGACATATATGATAGCGCTAAATATATATGATCGTAAATCTGGAGAAATAATTTTGAATAGAATTGGTTTCATATGAAAGACATGTAGTTTTGGACATGTAGTTCAAACACTTGAAAGTATAACGTCAATGGTATGTGTAATCAGTTTTCAATATCTTATATGTCTAGCATGACATGAAAACCTGATATGCATCTAAAGTCTATTATATGGCTTATATGACTTGACAATCCTTGAAGGATTTAAATTGCTTAAAACATATAGAATTCATGGTCATGAAGTACTACATCCTCAGTGCAATTTGTGCACAAATGTATCTTGCTATGACTATGATAATATGATAGCAAGAGTTTTCAACTCCATGTGAAGATATTGAACTGACGATTCCCACAAGATCATATGAAGACAATTCATCTCTATCAAGAATGATGATTTCAAGGTGCAATATATTCATTCAAGTTAATATGACTAATTTGTTCATCAAATCTCTACCAAAGATCTTTTGAAGATGGTACACAAGATTGGAATGCAAATGCTTAAAGATGTGAATTGATACTCTTATCAGGGGGAGATAATACGCATTCCACTTTTTTTCCCTTAAAAGGTTTTGTCCCACTTTATTTTCCTTGCAAGGTTTTTAATAAGGCAACCAAAAGGCGTAGTGTTAGATATGTGGACTCTTTTTCCTTTTCTAGAATTTTTTTTTCATTGGATTTTATTTTAGTTAAGGTTTTAACGAGACACATTATCTGTTGAATAGACATTTAAGGGGGAGTGTTATAAATAGAATTCTATTTATGATGAATGTCTATATTTAGAGAGATTCTAGGGTTTATTACTTGGTGGTTAAGTCAACCTCTCCCTATAAATAGAGGGTCATATTCCATTGTAATTCATCTCATATCAATAAGAATTCATTCTGTATCGGCTTCGTGTACAGTGAAGCTCCTATAGTGGAGCCCCCAGTGATTTTTCTGTATCGGCTTCGTGTACTTTCTCCCGATCTCATTTTTTTTCTGAGGGCTACACCAGTGGTAGCGGTGAAAGCTCTTTTTGTTTTTGGATCGGGGTATTTGCTGTGTTTTTCAGGAAAATTCTCGAAGTTGTTGTAGACAAGTTGGGCCACGAGCACTAGCAAAGAAGAGCAACCTGGACGAGCGTCAGCAAAGAGCGGTGGGTAGCGGTGAGTTAGCATACAACTACATCGAGTACAACAATTCAGCACAGGTTTGGTCCTCGGGACTTGGTACCTCCCGTTC
>MU772019.1:128288-165919 GCA_026770625.1 Nicotiana glauca
ATATATATATATATATATATATATATATATATATATATATACACCTGTCATTAGCTCAGATAGACAAAAAAATATATCTAATCAAATATTTTTGGTCGTTGAAATTTAAACATTAGTGTCTCGTTGCTAAGCTGGTGCCTGCTCCACTTATTTATATGGAAAAGGTCCAAATACCCCCTGGACTTTACGATAAGGTCTATATATAACCCTCGTTAAAAGTTTGGCCCATATCTAACCTTGCCGTTACACTATTGGCCCGGATACCCCCTTTGTTTTAAACGGAGCCAAATACCCCCCTGAACTTTACGATAATGTCTATATATAACCCCCTGGATACCCCCTTTGTTTTAAAAGTTTGGCATATAAGGTCTATATCTTAAACTATTTGTCTAACTAAACAATTATTTAAAAATCTTCTTTTAATTTTTCTTAAACTTATAAGTTCACATAAATTGTATACCCTAATTTTTCAATTACAATAAATATTTTTTCAATGTACAATCCTTTTAGATGTTATATGGGTATAAGTTTATAATTGTATACCCTGTCGGTATAATTATATACTATACTGGTATCATATGTTAGTTAATATTTTTTTCGTTGTATTAGCGATATTTAATTGGTACACAATTTAATTTTTTTTAGCAATAATATTTAAAAAAATAATAAAAAATAGCAAAAATAGTAAATAAAATTAGATTACGAAGAGAAAAGGAATATAAAAAAGAAGAAGTTAAATGAAATTAGAAAAGGAAAAAAGAAGAAACCCAGAAAAAAGAAAAGAAGAAAATATATAATGTAACATCCTCTTACAATTAGATCCTTTTTAATGTACGGTCTGCTCATAGGTACATTAAAAAAATATCTAAAATATTGTATTCCATGTAGATCAATTTATTTGAACTTATAAGTTTTAAAAAAATTTAAAAGAAGATTTTTAAATAATTATTTAATTAGACAAATAATTTAAGATATAGACCTTATATGCCAAACTTTTAAAACAAAGGGGGTATTCAGGGGGATATATATATATATAGACCTTATCGTAAAGTTTACGGGGGTATTTGGCTCCGTTTAAAACAAAGGGGGTATCCGGGCCAATAGTGTAACGGCAAGGTTGGATATGAGCCAAACTTTTAACGAGGGTTATATATAGACCTTATTATAAAGTGCGGGAGTATTTGGACCTTTTCCGTAACCATTAGTGTCGTTGAAATTTAAACATTAGTGTCTCGTTGCTAAGCTGGTGCCTGCTCCACTTATTTATATGGTTACGTTCTCTCTTGTTATTCTATTTGTGTTTTGTGTTTTGTGATTTGTGGAAAACAATGGGCCGGGGATTGCCTTCATTCTTGCCTTGGCGATGTAGCAGTAGAAAAGGCACATGGGCTTGTCATTGAATTCTTAGCTACTTCCTAATTAAGTCTCTTGTACCTCTTCACGTGGTCAGTCGTCACACCCTCCAAACATCATACTCTCTAATTCATTTACTTTTTCTAATTCATTTACTTTTTGGTACAGGAGAGAATAAATGTGTTGGAATCAAATAGATGACTAAATACTAATTTACATTATCAATCTTAAATTTGAAGCATATATAGTTTATTGACCAGAAAAAAAGAAAAAAAAAGGGGGAGAGAAAACACATGAGTGCGCACTTTTTACTCCTAAATTTACATATTTTGTCAAAGCATATGTTAGATACAACAACAACCCAGTATAATCTCATTTAGTGGGGTTTGTGAAGGGTAGTGTGTACGCAGACCTTACCCATACCTTGGAATAGAGAGGCTGTTGCCAAATAGACCCTTGGCATCGTTCCCTCCAAGAACTTCCCACCTTGCTCTTGGAGAGACGCGAACTCACAACCTTGAAAGTTGCTTACCATTAGAACATATGTTAATTTTAGATACAATATTTAAAAAGGTGGAGGCACAGATTTGGGTGTTTTACCTATCACGCAGTGTTTCATATGAATGGGAACTGGGAATAGAAGCCCCAAGGCATAGGATGTCAGCCCCAGTCCCCACAATTTTTTTTTTTTTTTTAAAAAACAATTGTGAGAAATAATAGAGAATCTGATGAAATTACAAATTATTTTGATCCTTATCCATGGCATGATTAGTATTTTCATCCATAATCTGGAGAGCAGTATTAGAGATAGCGATATGACCTTACTAATATGTGGTCTCAATTTAAAGAAACAGTCACATGTGAGGAGGTGGGGTCATTTACTCGTTACCCATCTAACTCTTAGTGTCCTTTGACTCATTCTCTAATCATAACAGGGTATATAACATGCTAGTTGCCATCGTAATCAGATTATCATTTAATGTTATCCAGAGATTTATCTATAATTATCTAATTGTGTAAATATTTTTAATTTATATTATCGGTGTGAAAAATTTATACTCTGCATGCCATCTCTATAACACTGGACCATGGTTCATGGCCTCACAGTGCAAAATTTCTTGATCTGCAGCGGCAACTGGAGCTGGTTTCATTGTAAGGGACATCACATTTGAGAACTACGCTGGACCAAGCAAACATCAAGCAGTAGCTCTTCGCATTGGCGCTGATCATGCTGTGGTCTATCGATGCAATATAATCGGATACCAAGACACTCTCTACGTACACTCTCAGCGCCAATTCTATCGCGAGTGTGATATCTATGGTACGGTTGATTTCATCTTCGGTAATGCAGCAGTAGTCCTTCAAAACTGCAGCATCTACGCTCGAAAGCCCATGGACTTCCAAAAGAACACCATCACTGCCCAAAACAGGAAGGATCCCAATCAAAACACTGGCATTTCAATCCATGCTTGCAAAATCGCAGCTGCATCTGACCTCGAGGCGTCCAAAGGAAGCTTCCCCACTTATCTTGGTCGACCATGGAAGTTGTACTCGCGAACCGTTGTCATGTTATCTAACTTGGGTGATCATATACATCCGCGCGGTTGGTTAGAGTGGAATGCTACATTCGCACTGGATACATTGTATTATGGGGAATATATGAACTATGGACCGGGAGGAGCCGTGGGCCAACGGGTGACTTGGCCAGGGTATCGGGTGATAACGTCCGTGGAAGAGGCCAGCAAGTTCACCGTTGCACAATTCATTTTCGGATCGTCGTGGTTGCCTTCAACTGGGGTGGCTTTCTTGGCAGGGTTGAATACCTGAAATTAATTGGATAATGAGCATACTCCGATTAAGATGGAGATTTAATATGTTTTGTGCAGTGGTATATGAATAACTAATTATGTCCCATTAATAGGTCGCTAAATTGAATTTGCTCCATTATTGGTGAGCTGACTGAAGATATATTTCAGATTACAGCTTCATTGTTTACTAAGTGCATGTAATTTGTTTTTTACTTTTTATTATTATTTGATCATATATAGTAGCAATAGGTATCCTTTCAATGAAAAGGTGAAAGCTTTCCCATTTGTGCAACAATTAATGGTACTGATCAGATTGTCAATTTCAATATAGTGGTGAGTGGTGACTTTCGTGGGTGTTTCCTTTAGAATTTTAGACTTTCCAATCGATGACCTTGGTCCTTGATAGGAGACTTTGAACTAGTCAAATGTATAATGGACTTTGGACTTGAGTAAGATAGTAAGGCCAATCACCAGAGACCTGATTACAACCAAGTGAATAGTCGTAGAATAAAATGTACTCCCTCCTGTTCAAAATAAGTGATTTTTTGGTATTTTTCTTGTGGTTCAAAATAAATAATTTTTTTTAAATTTCAAGAATAAATTAATTATTTTTTTCGTACATTGTCCTTGGAGTAAGTAGTGTTGGAATATGTGTTAGCAATGTTTATGTGAGATAGTAAAGGTTAATATGGTCAATCTCATTCCTAATTAATACTAAAAGGTGAATTTCTTAATCTGTGTGAAAACATCCAAAAATTCACTTATTTTGGGCTGGAAGGAGTAGAATATTTATCTTGTGTTTATAAAAAAAAAAAATCATTTAGAAGTAAGTTGTAATCTAAGGCTTGACTATGCGCAAAACCATGTTACATTAATTATACATGGAATTGTTGATTGAGACAGGAACATAATATTTGTGAAATTGAGAACAAATAAAAGGATGAGGGTGTAAACTAAAAACTTTTTTGGTCGTCTAAGATGGTCCCAATCCTAGCAAGTAGCATCCACAAGGCACAAATATTTGGAGACATGGGGAGAAAGACAGATTGAATAGTTTGGGAACTTGGCAAAGAAGAAGTTGGACTCAAGTCCCCTGCCTGTTTGCTCATTTAAGATCCATCAGAAAATAGTCCCAACTCCCAAGGCTGGCCTTATTGGCTTTAAGCCGTAAAATATATAAATGGGCCAAGATTCAGCGTCCTGGCCCTTAAGGGCTAATTTGGAGAAGTGTATCCGACTCAAGTTGGTATCTCTGTCAGCTTGCCCGTATCGACTAACTTTACAGAGTAAAAATTATACCGTGCATCTTATTTGGTCGTCCATATTTAATCTATATTTTTTTTTAATAAATTTGAACTTGTACCCATTTTTAAAATAACTTCAGCCCCCTTTCTCCTCCTCATTCTCCTCCTCCTCCTCCTCCTCCTCCTCCTCCTCCTCCTCCTTCTGCTGTTGCTGCTGCTGCTGTTGGTGCTGCTATAAAACATCATTTCATGAGATGATTGTCATAAATATGTTTATCAGATTATTTAAAAATAATTTATAAATAATTACGTAAGTTAATAGACAGTAATTTGTGAATATTTCCACTTACGGAAAGTTTAAGGTCACACTTAGTGATTCTTTTCATGATAATTCTGTTCTTTTCACGTTTACTGTCTCCAAAATTGATGATTTAGATAATGTTGACAATCTGATTATTATATATTAGTAATAAACTATAAAATAATAGGTGATTATTTATCTAGTATGTTAGAAAACTTTTTTAAAAACTTCAGCTTATATTGTACTGAAGTTTTTACAAATAAACTAAATAACTTTAGCATCTTTTGCTGAAGTTTTTAAAAAATCTTAATGACAAAACTAATGAATCCAGGACAAAAAAAGAATTCAGCTTATTTAGTGCTGAAGTTTTTACAAATGAATTAAATAATTTCAGCATCTTCTACTGAAGTTTTTGAAAAAGCTTAATAACAAAACTAATGAATCCAGGATAAAAAAAATTCCAGCTTATTTAGTGCTGAATTTTTTACAAATGAACTAAATAACTTCGGCATCTTCAGCGATTACAAACAAAAACTTCAGCACACTTCAGGCCCGTCTACTAGAATGCTGAAGTTTGCGTGATTGTCTTTGCTACTTCAGGTCGATATGTTGAAGTTACGTGAAAAAGTGGATAAGTTTATAATTTTTTTTGCAAAGCGGGTACAAGTTAAAACGTGACCCAAAAAGCGGGTATAAATGTAAATCCCCCTTTTACAGATACTCCCACCAGTTCTTTGTATTTTGCCCACTTAATGTGATTCAAGTTTTGTCGTAACAGAGTCATTTCATATCTCTAAGGGGTTTGGCATGAGGTATTAGAAAAAATAATGCAAGCATTAGCTCTATGCATTACTAATACCTTGTTTGGTATATTTTTTCAACTTGTGTATAACTAATACTTGTATTAGTTATACATCATACTTGGCATTATCCTATGCATAAGTAATGCATAAAAAACTATGTTACTAGTAAGACAAAGGCTTTAATACATGCATTAGCATGGTTAAAGACACAATTCTCCTTAAAGTCCCTTAAAGCTAGAGAATATGGAGGACATTTTTGTAAGCAACTATTTTTCTTAAAAATTATGCAATGCATTATAATTTTAATACACCATACCAAATAGTAGATAAAAATAATATTTGCGTTACTAACACATGCATTACTAATCCATGCATTACTAATACACTTTATTCCGCACTATTCTTGTACACCCTACCAAACGACCCCTAAGTTTTATAAAAAAAATGCAATGCAGATGGTACTACAATTTTCTCCTAACATTTCAGCTCAAAAATCACTTCTCATACCATGATTTGAGTGAGACAAAATCGGAATGTAACTTAATGTCAAAATCTAAAAATTCTAGGTATGTTTGATATAAAGAAAAATATTTTTCAAGAAAAACTTTTTATGGAAAATGAGTGGTTTTATACTCCGATTTGGTGTGATAAGGTGGGCTAAAACGCGAGATGCTATTTCGGAAAAATGATTTTCAAAACCAAATGTAAGGCTCCCCGGTGATATAAGGAAATATTGTAATTTATTTATGTGATTTGAGACTACGAGGCGGTACCTCGGTATTGACTCTTGTTGACATTTGCCCATTCTTTTGTACTTGTCTTTTGATCGTTGTTTCCTTAGCATACTATTAATTGTCTTTATACATGTTGTGCACAAAAAGAACAAACATAGAAGGGGAGACAGGAGGGAAACCACAAAAGCAACGAAAAGCAGACAATGTCGACCTACGTACTATTTGCTTAGTTCTATGTAGCGAGGCTTGTTATACTATTCGTTGTTCAATTTTATTACTGTCTTTATTACACTGCATATATTTGTTCAGTCTTTTATTATTTCCAGTAGGGCCCTGGTCTGACCTCGTCACTACTCTATCAAGGTTAGGCTTGGCACTTACTGGGTACCATTGTGGTGTACTCATGCTACTTTTCTGCACATCTTTTTGTGGAGATCCAGGTACTTCATACCAGCCCAGGCTTTTGGGATTCTACTGTGGAGGCTTCAAGGTATACCTTACGGCGTCCGCAGGCCTCGAAATCCCTCTCTCTATAGATTTCTCATTTCATTATCCTTTATATATAGATATGATATATAAGATTATCTAGTATTCATACTTAGAGATTGAGACTTGTATTTTATCGGTTCTCGGGAATGTATATGCTGAATTGTGACGTTGGTTTTATACAATTGTTGAGTTTGAGACTTATATTTCATATTATTTCAATTATTCTGTATGTTGTTAGGCTTACCTAGTCTTATAGATTAGGTATCATCACGAAATCATGTGGAGGGAAATTGGGGTGGTGACAAGGTAGTATCAGAGATCTAGGTTCATAGGTGTTATGAGTCATAAGCAGGTTTAGTAGAGTCTCGCGGACTGGTATGAAGAAGTCTGCACTTATCTTCGGGAGGATATGGAACTGTTAGAAAAAGCTTCACTTCTTTGATTCCTTATCGTGCGAAATCGTTGACTTCGGGATTATAAACTTGTCTTTCTAGTCTCTCACAAATGGTGAGGACATGCACAGACGGATCGAATGACCAGACACCCACACCCCCTACTAGAGGCGAGCCGCCGGGGCCAGGGTAAAGGCTGAGGGTGTCCATGTGCTATAGCTAGAGAACCTGCACGAGTTGCTACAGAGGAGCCACTAGTATATCCAGTTGGAGAGTAGGCACTTGAGTCGCCTATTACTACCCCAGTACTCCAGGAGAGTCTTGCCCAGTTTCTGAGCATGTTCGCCACTTTAGCTCAGTCAAGGTTGATTCCACTAGCTCATACCACATCTCAGGCAGAAGAAGGAGCACAAAATACCGCTGCCTATACCCCAGAGCAGCAGGTACATGTTGACCTGGTCCCATATTTCATACCAGTATACCTGTTGCCCTAGTTTAGCCCGGGGTTATGGTAATAACTTCGTAAGGGGAGAAGCTAAGGCTCGAGAGGTACAAGAAGTACCACCTTCCTACTTTCAGCGGTTTGGCATCAGAGGATGCCCAGGGTTTTCTTAAGGAGTGCCACTGTATCCTTCGTACTATGGGTATAGAATCTATTGAGTTGTCTTCACTACGTTCCGGCTTAAGGTAGTGTCGTACCAGTGGTGGCGAGTGCATGAGTTGGGTAGTCCAGCCGAGGAAGTTGCACTCATCTGGGATCAGTTCTCAGATATATTCTTGAGGGAGTTTGTTACCTAAAGTCTCAGAGATGTACGGTGCACAGAGTTTGAGTAGTTGCGCCAGGGTTCTATAAATGTATTGGAGTATGCGGTCCGGTTCGGTGATTTGTCTAGGCATGCACCAACCTTAGTTTCTACTGTTAGAGAGAGAGTATGTCGATTTGTTGAGGGTCTCAACCCTAGTATCAGATTTAGCATGGCCTGAGAGTTGAAGATGGACATCACACACCAGCAAGTAGTAGAGATCTCTAGGAGATTGAAGGGTATGTAGGCTCGGGAGAGAGATGAGATGGAGGCCATGAGGCCTCGAGATTATGGCACATATAGTGGTGCCCATGCCCTAATTACAGCTCGTCATGGTAGGGGCTATTTGAGTTGCCATGTTCATTTAGCACTTCTAGTTTCCAACGGTATTCCAGCCACTCCTAGGCCTCAGGCTCCCTGTTATGCACAACTATTGCCTAGTGCACCTCCTGCACGGGGTGCTTTTAGCGGTCAGTCCAGCCGATCAGGCCTGAGCCATTCACAGTAGCCACATCCTCTAAGAGATTGTTTTGAGGGTGATGACACTTATCATATAATGAGGAATTTCCCCAGACTCAGGAGGGGTGCAACTCCACAAATTACTCAGGTTGCGCATATTTCACCGGGTCCTCAGGCCATGGTTACCGCACCAGTTGCCACTTTACTTTCACAGCCAGCTAGAGGTGGAGATCGGGCAGGTAGAGGTCACCCTATAGGGGGAGACCAGGCCAGATATTATGCTTTTCCTGCTAGGATGTAAGCAGTCACATCCGACTTAGTTATCATAGGTATTGTTCTAATTTGTCATAGGGATGCATCACTCTTATTTGCCCAGACTCCACTTATTCCTATGTATCGTCTTTCTTTGCTCGATATTTGGGTGTATCCCTTGATTCTTTGAGTTCTCCTGTCTATGTGTCCACACTTGTGGGAGATTCTATTATTATTGACCATGTGTATTGGCCGTATTTAGTTGTTCTTGGTGGTTTTGATACCATAACCGATTTATTATTGCTCAGTATGGTAGATTTTGATGTTATTTTGGGCATGGACTGGTTGTCGCCCTATCATGCTATTCTTGACTACCATGTCAAGATTGTGATGTTGAGTATGCCAGGTTTGCCACGGTTAAAGTGGAGAGGTACTTTAGATTATGTTCCTAGCTGCCATATCTCATTTCTAAAGGCTTAGCGGATGGTTGAGAAGGGTGTGATGTGTATCTAGCATATGTGAGAGATATCAGTGTTAATACTCCTATCATTGAGTCAGTTCAGGTAGTGAGTGATTATCCAGATGTATTCCCGGTAGATCTTCTGAGCATGCCACCTGACAGGGATATCGAATTTAGTATTGATTTGCTATCGGGCAATCAATCTATTTCTATTCCTTCATATCGTATGACCTCACTAGAGTTGAAGGAGTTAAAGGAGTAGTTGCATGAGTTATTTGATAAGGGTTTCATTTGGCCTAGTGTATCACCTTAAGGTTCTCCGGTCTTGTTTGTAAAGAAAAGGATGGTTCTATGAGTATGTGCATTGATTATCATAAGTTGAACAAGGTTACAATGAAGAACATGTATCTATTACCACATATTGATGACCTATTTGATCAGCTATAGGGTGTTAGAGTGTTCTCTAAGATTGACTTGCATTTATGCTATAATCACTTGAAGATTCCGGAGCCAGATATCCCGAAGACTGCCTTCTAGACTCAGTATGGACATTACGAGTTCCTTGTGATATCTTTTGTGCTAAACAATATCCTAGCAACATCCATGCACTTGATGAACAGTGTATTCCGGCCCTATCTTGACTCATTTATCATTGTGTTAATTGACGACATCCCAGTGTACTCTTTGAGCCGGGAAGGCCATGAGCAGCACCTGAGGACCATGCTTCAGACTTTAAGAGAAAAGAAGTTATATGCAAAATTTTCAAAATGTGAGTTCTGACTTGATTCGGTGGCATTTTTGGGTCATGTAATGTCGAGTGAGGGGATCAAGGTAGATGTGAAGAAGATTGAAGCAGCGTAGAGTTGGCCCAGACTGTCATCAGCTATGAAGATCCAGAGTTCTCTTGGTTTGGCTGGGTATTACTGTCGATTCGTAGAGGGTTTCTCACCTATTATTGCACCTATGACAAGATTAACCTAAAACGGTGCTCCGTTCAACTGGACTGAGGAGTGTGAGGAGTGCTTTCAAAAGCTCAAGAAAACTTTGACTACAACCCCAGTGTTGGTATTGCCTTTGGGTTTGGGGTCTTATACTATATACTGTGATGTGTCGCGTATTGGTCTCGGCACGGTATTAGTACAGGATAGTAGGGTGATTGCCTACGCATCTAGACAGTTGAACGTACATGAGAAGAACTATCCTGTCCACGACCTTGAGTTAGCAGTTATTATTCATGCCTTGAAGATTTGGAGGCACTATTTGTACGGTGTCCCTGGTGAAATCTATACCGACCACCAGAGCCTACATCATCTGTAAAAATAGAAGGATCTTAACTTGCAGCAATGGAGGTGGTTAGATGTGCTTAAGGACTATGATATTTCCATTCCATATCATCCCAATAAGGTAAATATGGTGCGATGCCTTGAGTCACAACATGGAGAGCTGGGACAGTTTAGCATATCTACCGGCACCAAAGAGGCCATTAGCATTGGATGTTCAGGACTTGGCCAACCAGTTTGTTAGGATGGATGTTTAGGAGCCGAGCTGAGTTTTGGGTTGTGTGTTTTCTCGGTCTTCTCTTTATGATCGTATTAGGGAGCGTCATTTGATGACCTCCATCTGCTTGTCAATAAGGACACGGTTCAGCATAGTGATTCTAAGGAGGTCAATATTTGGGATGACGGTTTGTTACGTATGTAGAGTAGGATATGTGTGCCCAATTGTATGGTTTGCTTGAGTTGATTCTCTAGGAGGCTGACAGTTCGTGGTACTCCATCCATCCGGGTGGCGCCAAGATGTATTAGGACTTGAGGCAGCACTGATGGTGGAGGAGAATGAAGAACATTATGGAGTATGTAGCTCAGTGCCTAAATTGTTAGAGTTGAAGTTTGAGCCAGGTGGATTGCTTCAAAGGCTAGAGATTTCAGAATGCAAATGGGATCGGATTTACTATAGGTTTTGTTGTTGGGCTCCCACATACTTGGAGGAAGTTCGATGTAGTATTGGTAACTGTGGATAGATTGACCAAGTCGGCTAATTTCATTCCAGTGGTGACTACTTATTCTTTAGAAAAGCTGGCATAGGTCTGTATTCACGAGATTGTCGGGCTTCATGGCATACCAGTATATATCATCTCTAACCGGGGTACATAGTTTGCATCGTGGTTCTAGAGAGCCGTACATGATGAGTTAGATACATGGGTGGAGTTGAGTACAACATTTCATCCTCAAACAGATGGACCGTTCGAGCGTATTATTCAAATATTAGAGGATATACTTCGTGCATGCGTGATGGAGTTTGGGGGTCCTAGGATCAGTTCTTGCTGCTCGCACAGTTCCTCTAAAGCAACAGCTACCAGTCGATCATTTAGATGGCCCGACATGAGTATTTGTACGGTAGACGGTGTTGATCTCCGGTAGGTTGGTTTGAGCGGGGTGAGGCTAGGCTATTGGGTGCAAACTTGGTTCAGGTTGCTTTGGAGAAGGTTAAATTGATTCAGGATCAACTTCGTACAACTCAGTCTAGATAGAAGAGTTATGCAGATCAAAAGGTTCGCAATGTTGTATTCACGGTTGGGGAGTGAGTCTTGGTCTTGGTTTTTCCCATGAAGAGTGTTATGAGGTTCAGGAAGAAGGGAAAGTTGAGTCCTAGGTATATCGAACCATTTGAGATATTTGAGAGGATTGGAGAGTTGGCTTACAAGCTTGCACTACCACCAAGTCTAGCCGTAGTTCATCCAGTATTCCATATTTTATGCCATGGAAGTATCATGGCAATCCGTCTCATGTGTTGGATTTCAGCTCAGTCTAGTTGATAAGGATTTATCTAATGTTGAGGAGTCGGTGGCCATTTTGGACAGGCAAGTTCGAAAGTTGAGGTCGAAGAACATTGCTTCAGTAAAGGTTCGGTTGAGGGTTCAACCAGTAAAGGAGGCGACTTGGGAGACTGAGCATGATATGCATAGCCGTTATCCTCATCTTTTTACTACTTCAGATATGTCTCTATACTCGTTCGAGGAAGAACACTTATTTTAACATAGGGAGGATGTAACGATCCGGTCGGTCGTTTTGAGTGTATTAGCCCAGATCCCTTATTTATTTCCTCTTCTATTTTATATTATGATTACATGACTTGCCAGGGTGCTTGGTTTCGGGTCGGGAAAGTTTCGGAGTAAAATGGGACACATAGTCCCTAAGTTGGAGGTTTAAGTTATTAGAGTTGACCGTAGTTTGACTTTGGTAAAGACGACTCTGGAATGGAGTTTTGATGATTCCTATCGCTCCATATGGTAATTTTGGATTTAGGAGCATGATCGGATGTGGATTTGGAGGTATGTAGGTCGTTCAGCGTGAATTGGCAAAGTTAGGAAAATTAATGTTTGAAAGATTTGAAAAGTTTGACCGAGAGTTGACTTTATTGATATTGAGGTCAGATCCCGATTTTAAAAGTTATAATAGGTCCATAATGTCATTTATGACTTTTTTGCAAAATTTAAACTCAATCGGAGTTGTTTTGGCATGAACTGGCATTAGTTTTGGAATTCAGAAGTTCATAAGTTCTTAGGGTTGCATCGATGCGCGACTCGTGATTCTGGTGTTGTTTGATGTGATTTGACGCTTCGAAAATGTTCTCATGATATTTTAGGACTTGTTGGTATGCTTTGTTGAGGTCCCGGGGTCCTCGAGTGTAATTCAGACAATGTTCGATACATTTCGGATCATTGAGGAATAACTGAAGTGCTAGTTTTTCTTAGTTTTGGTTTTCTTCTACACGTTCACGAAGATGTTCCTAGCGTTCGTATAGAGTATTCTGAGATTTGCTGGATATTTACCCTTCGCATTCGCGAAGAAGGCAACTCGTTTGCAGAGGGCCAAGACCTTGTGAACTGCGATCGCGGACTAGGATCTTCGTTCGCGAAGAGGAAATGAAGTATGGGGTAGGGACTCACGCATTAGTCTACGCGTTCACGAGCAGGGATTTGCAATTGTGAAGCTTAAGAACTTTTGTCACCGCATTCATGAGTGGATCCTCATGTTCGCGTAAGAGGAAATCTGGGCAGTAATATATTTGTGCTTTGTGATTGCGAGGTATTTTCTGCATTCGCGAAGAAGGAATCACTAGGCAGCAAAACTTAAGTTTGAAATCGAGGGTTTAATCCATATTTCACATTTTGGACTTAGAGATCGGTTTGAGGCAAAATTTCGGGGGATTTTTAGAGAGATCATTTGGGTAAGTATTCCTAACTCGATTTTGGTTTAATTAATCGAATCTATCATTGTTCTTATCATGTAATTAAGGATTGGAGTTGAAAAATTGGGGAAAAGTGGTTGAACGTCTTAGCCTAAATTTTTGAGTTTTGAAAGGAGAAATGAGGCCGGATTTGAATAATTCTTGTTCAATTTCTTTTCTGTTCTAATTCGAATTCCACCTTTGGAATCTCTCTTCCTTCTTTGGCTCTCTTTTCTTTATTAATTATCTAATAGACTTCTCTGATATGGTTGGGCTCGATATCAAATGGGTGTTCCATTTTTGTAATTTTTGGTTGGGTTCCGAGACACGGGCCTGGGGTTTACTTTTGGGTTGATTATTCAATTCTTTGTAAAGATCATAATTTCATTGTTTGAATTAGTTTCCTATAGTTATATTTATAGTACGAAAATATTTTGACTAGATTCGTGTCGTTGGAGTTGGAAAATCGAGGAAATGCCTTCTAGTTGATTGATTTAGCATGGTTTGAGGTAAGTGACTTGTCCAACCTTGTGTAAGGAAATTAGCCCTTCGGATTTGGAATTTTTGTGATAATTGTGATATATGAAATCCGTGTACACAAGGTAACGAGTGAGTACACGGGCTAAGTGTTGAAATTTTCGATTTTTAGCTATGTAGATTTATTTCATGCTTTAATTGAGTTACTTTAACATGTCATAGACATCATATTTAGTCTAGCTCCACATGTCTACTTGTCCTATCTCTTATTTACTAATTGCTCTACTTATTTAGCTGAAATTCTTATTTTCCTATTCTTATTCATTATTTAGTTGTTGAATTCTTACTTGAAATTGCTATTTCTTGGAATGTTTTGTTGTTGAAATTGGTATTGATTTGCATAGGTCGTGATTTCCTATTGAGGCAAAGTGTTAAGTTGTGAAGTATCATTCTATTGAGATATTCGTTTGGTTATTATTGTTGAGACTTTGTGTATATTGTGGTTGAGTCGTAGGCCCCGTATTGTGAATTTTTGTTAATTGTTTGGTTTCTCTGGCAAATTGTGATATTAAGCATTTGAGGTGCGATTTTGTGACATGTTGTGATATTGATAAGCATGCGGTAGTATAAGGAATGGGTGTTGAAATGCATGCGGTGAGATAAGGTGCACTCGATACACATGGCTAGTACAGGAACTACTAGAAGCCATACGCTGTGATAAGGTGGGCTAAAACACAGGATGCTATTTCAGGAAAATAATTTTCAAATAAAATGTAAAGGCTTACACGGTAATATAAGGAAAGATTGTGATTTGTTTATGTGATTTAAGACTACGAGGCGGTACTTCGGTAGTGATTCTTGTTGATATTCCCCCATTCTTTTGTACTTTTCTTTGATCGTTGTTTTCTGAGCATACTATTAATTGTCTCTCTTCGTGTTGCACTATTTTTTTAGTTCTGTGTAGCTAATCTTGGTATACTATTCGTTGTATTAATTTCATTACTGTCTTATGACACTGTCTACATTTGTTCACTCTTTTATTATTTCCAGTAGGGCCCTGACCTGACCTCCTCACTGTTCTACCAAGGTTAGGCTTGACATTTATTGGGTACCGTTGTGGTGTACTCATGCTACTCTTCTGCTTATCTTTTTGTGCAAATCAGGTACTTATTACCAGCCTAGGCATTAGTTGGGATTCTATTGCGGAGATATCAAGGTATACCTACTGGCGTCCGCAGGCCTCGGAGTCCTCCTCTCTCTAGCTCTGTCATTTCATTATCCTTTATATATATACATGACGTATAAGATTATCTACTATTCATATTTAGAGCTTGTTACTTGTATTTCACCAGGTCTCGAAATTGTATATGCTGAATTGTCGCGTTGGTTTTATACAACTGTTGAGCTTGAGCTTGAGAATTATATTTAGTATTATTTCAATTATTTTGCATGTTGTTAGGCTTACTTAGTCTTAGAGACTAGGTGTCGTCACGATATTTTACGGAGGAAAATTGGGGTCGTGACATAAAAAATATATTTTTCTACATCAACAACAACAACAACATACCCAGAATTATCCCACACCGTAGGGTCTGGGAAGGGTACTGTGTACAGATAATAGGCTAGTTTCATGTAATTTGGCAATTTTTTATGCCCCAGCTTGACTATGTTTCACTATTATAGGATAGTTAAATGATGATAAATTAGCTCTAATTGTGGGTTTCATGTTTTGCAGGAACGAGTAGCGCGCATGAGGACTTAGAACTGTATTTGGAGCTAAATTGAAGCAAGGGAAGGCCCTCAGAGCTGAGTACGTTGAAAGAAAAAAGAAAGGAGGGCCGAAATAATGACCCAGACTAGCGCACCCAGTAGCGCAACCCCGCTAGCCCAGGAGTTCAAGGTAGAATGTTATGCCATATGCGCGGTCAGTAGCCCGACCTCGCTAGTCCAATTCGTAAAAATACAAGTCAGGGGTAAAATTGGAAGTTTAGGGGTAATTCCACTTAACCTATAAGAGGTCCAGCTCGCCCAAAGGGATATTATCAAGGTTTTTACACGTTAGTTGAAGCTAAGGAGAGGCAAGATGCAAGGAGGATAATTCAACATCGAGTTCTTCCTTTCTTCCTTTTGTATTTTACCATTTGTGATGAATTTGGCTATTGTTATGATGAATACTAGTATGAGTAGCTAAATATTTAGAGTAAGGTTTTGATGGAACCTATTGTAGGATGAACTTCTTGTTATGTTAATATAGTTTGCCCGATTTAATCACTATTTGTTCAACTACATTCTTGTTGTAGTTAATTGATAGGATCCTCAATTATCTGTGCCTATTTAGTATGTATTACTCGGGAGAGAGTGCATATTTAGGTAATTTGTGAACTACACCACTCCCAGAGTATATGAGGGATCAATATCCGAGGGTTTAAAGGCGGGATTAGGGATAACGAAGCCTTGTGTGTGATCTAAAGTGAGTTGTATTAAAAGCCAGCTAGCATAACTCGGGAGAGTGCATCTCGTAAATTGTCGTAATTACTTGGAAGAGATTTACGGTAATAAGAGTGCCCATGATCGATAGAGACGATTAGGCAAATCTATATGAAACATAACCGGAAGGGATTCCATCAATAGGGGAAATCACAACCTTAGATCCTTCTATTAATTGTTTACAACTTAAACATAGTTAGTCTTTATTTACTTAATTGCAGTCAATCATAGTTAGCAGAAACATCCTCAATTGTTATTCAAAATGTTTGTGAAGTTGATTACGTAGAATTTGGTGATTCAACGAGAGTAATTGATAGGTTAATTCCTTGTGGGTTCAACTCTGGGCGAAACACTCAGATTATATTTGCAACGTCCGTTTGTCCTTTTTATAAGGCATAGTTGGGCATGATAAAATTTTGGCATCGTTGTCGGGGAATTAACGGTGCTATAAATTATAATTGCAAGAAATACAAAAATTGTTTGTGTGGTCAGTTTTTTCTATTTCCAATCTATACATTGAAATTTTAACGTTTGTTGACTTGGTTGTGCAGGTGCATGCCTAGAAACTCATTGAGAACTGGTGAAGTATTTGAAGCATTATCAGATCCCAAAAAAGTTTTCAAGGCCTTGAATCGAGCCAACCGGAAAAACAAACAACAACAAACAACTGAACAACTCGAACCAGACATGGGAGATTACGTGGTAGACCCAGCTGCGCCATTAGCGCCAGTGGCACTTCTTGTGCTAGAGGGTGCTCTATATGACTGGGCACAACCCACAATAGACAATTTGGCCCCATGATTTTTGTCCCGCAGATACAAGCTTAATCGTTTCAAATCACAAATAACATGCTGCACTTGTTGCAAAACAAGGTATACTTTCGGTGTCACAAATCGAAGATCCTCAACAACACTTGAAGAATTTCCTATCAATCTGCAAAATCAAAGGTTGCCCAATGTAACTCAGGAAGCAATAAAGCTGTTGTTGTTTCCATTCTCAGTGATAGGAGTGGCCCAGACTTGGCTAAACTCACTCCCCATTAATTCCATAGCGACTTGGGAGGAGTTAGTCAAGCCATTTGTGAACAAGTTTTATCCACCCAACAAGGCTTCTCAACAAATTGATGAAATTTTGAGTTTCAAACAGAAACCAATGGAGATACTGCAAGAAATATGGGAACGATTCAATAATATGGCACCTTACCAAAGGCCACAGGGATATAATAATCAACATCAGTAGCAAGTTTATCATCCTCCTCAGCAGCAACATATGGGAAGATAGCAAGATGGGTTTGCTAGACTCGAGGCAATGATGCTGCAGGTTATTGGGTCAAATGCAAAAATAAGTGAAAGAGTAGATGCACATGAGTCAGCTATTAAGAATATTGAAGTGCAGATGGGCCAGATTTCGATGTCTTTGAATTATATCCCTCTTGGGACATTGCCTGTAGACACACAGGTAAATCCAAAATATCAAGGCCTGAAGCAGCTGATGGTAGTGAATCTACGTAATGGCAAAGACTTAGACTTGGAGCAAGAGAGGGACCGAGAAAGCAGATAGGCTGAGACATTTGTACCAATGCCCATTGAGCTAGATGATTCAATGAAACTGACAGAGGTGACAGTGCAATCTGCCCAGGAAGACCATAACATAGAGATGAGGCTAAAAAAAAAAGCTGAGACAACCCAAGAATCGGTGGTTGAGGTAGTGTCTGACAAAGAAAATACCCAAATCATTGGGAAGAAGAGACCTCCAGCACCATTCCTATAGAGACTGGCCAAGCACCAGAAAGAGGAGCAGCACAAGAAATTTTTTGAGATGCCAAAGCAAATCCAGGTAAATATTCCACTGATTGATAATTTGCAAGAGATGTCTGGATATGCAAATATGATGAAGGAATTGATGTCCCGAAAATTTGATTTCCAAGACTTAGCCACAATGACTCTAACTCAGACATGTAGTGCTATGGCGACTAGACCAGTTGCTGAGAAGCTGTCTGACCTGGGGAGTTCACTACTAAAAAATAGTTCTATTGGAACGGTCATTTTGCAACGGTTAGAGAAATATTACAATAGATTATCTATTGGAACGGTTTTAATCGTCCCAATAGAGTCAAAAGGCTTTTGGGACACTTCTGAAGCAAAATCGTTCCAATAGAAAAGTAATTGTCACCATAACTAAAGCTATGAAGACAGTTTATAAAGACGACACAATAGTATTATTTATGGGAGTGGTTTGCTAAAATAAAATATATATGGGGACGGTTTATTTTTCCCGCTCTACTTTCCCTCCTACATATTATTAAAAAAAGAAACCAAATTTTGATACTAACTCTTTAATTTTTTAGAAAACGCATTTCGTCTCTCTCTCTCCTCTCATCATCAAAAGCCCTTTCGTCTCTCCCTCTCTCAGTCTTAATCCTAGAAAAAATCACTGACAAACTGTGATGCCTGCTCCAGCGAAGGAAGATCCATTCTGACGAAGTACAACCACTTCGGCTAATATAAGGAATCTCATATGTAGGTTTTCGGTATTTTTTCAATGTTTGATATTTTCTATGGTTGTTCGATATTTGCTATTTTTTTACCAGGAAAATTATTTCGCTGCTTCTTTTGTTTTCTTTTTCTGGTAAGATTTTTGATGAACCCGTTAATTTACTGTCCTTTGTTTGTATTATATAATAAATTTTGTGGTTTCTAGTTTGTAAAATTGGGGGTTTAGTTGGTGGATTTTGATAGCTAAAAGGGCTGTTGTTAAAAGAAGATATAGATTTTTGCTCTTTCTTATTATATTTTTTTCTTCTGTTTGAGCTTTGACACTTTTAGACTGAGACATCTCTTCTATTCTCGTAAATATTCATGATGGGGGCTTTACTCTCGATCCTAATGATTGACTCACTTCTTTTTTATGAAAATATATTTATTGGAAAGTGTTCTGATCTTTTACAGAATCTATGTTGAGTTATAGATGGAGTAGAAATTGACTTCTTATATATGTTATTTAAATTGAGTTTGTTTTGGTAATTCAGTTGTTTAATCCCAAAGAACCAGTCACTCCCCTTGTTCTATTTTAGTTATCAATTGGTTTTTACTTGTATCTACATCTCACGATACAATTGATTGATATAAGAACCAGATAAGAAAAGGATACTAACAAAGAGAATGAAAATTCTATCAAAGGCGAAAAAGGACAAAAAGTGCAGACCAGCAATTGAGCATATCAATTCTTTGGAGTGTAAACCATCAATTGTGAAGCAAGCTGAATTTGTGAAATCTAGATAGGGTGATGGTCATATGCTTTACAGTTGTTTTATTTTTTGTTATATTGTTTATTGTTATATTATTCTCATGTTAAACAAACTGGTTTCTTGATCCATTACCATGTTACTTCTTATTATTCTCAACTCATTTTCTTCCTCAGGTACCTTTCACATTTTCTTATTATTATCTCTTTTGTTAGAAATGTGAATGTGGATTGTTTTTTCCTTTTCTTGATTTAGTTCAAATAGGTTTTCAAGATTTATATACATGGTAGATTTTTTTAAACCCATTCTGCTGATTCTGTTTCTGGTTTTTGGGTATTAATAATTTTTTACTACTATACATAAAGGAGAGAAAAGCAGCTTCCCGTCGTCTTTTGTGCTTAACAAAAGTTAAAATACAATTATATTGAAATTTTCATGTGCTTCTGTTTGAAAAGTGAACTGATATTCTTGGTGTAATTATAAGATGCTCCCAGGATGTAAATATTTTTTGTAGATTTTCCTAGCTCTCTACGGCCATGAGAGGATAGAGATATTTTTTTGTTGTACATATTTGGCACCAACTTGGTATACAGAATGAAGTTTACCTTTCCATCAGAAAAGAAAAAAAATAGAGACATACAGTAATGGCCTTCAAAAATGACAAGATGACATGATTAATGAAATGAACCTGCATAACCAGTAGTTTGGCAGGTGTTCTGTAGTAATTAGTACATATAAAAATTTACCTTAGCCCTATAAGTTTGGACTATTATTCCTTATTCTTATAGATTCTTACATGCTTTAGTATATGAGAAATTAAGAAGTAGCTCCAGGAGAAGTATTTATATGACTTTTGATGGTTTGTTGATGCATGCTTTATAGGATTGTTGTACTAACATAAAATGGTTGTATTAAAAGTGGTCACGACAAGTGCACGATCAAATAAAAGGGTTAATGCATGCTTTCCATGATCATCAATTCTCTTGTCAGCTAAGGCAGCATGAAAAGCCTGTAGTAGAAGGACTTACAGTGAATAGGTTGGAACTTAGATACTAGAGAAAAGGCAACATAACATTCTAGAATTCTACTCTTTATTTTTGTATTTTTTATTATTTTTGTAACTCGCAGTGCTGCAAAGATTGCCATGTAACGCATAGCCACCAAATTATTTCCTCTTCTTGAGAAAAACCTAGCAATAACTACCTGCTTTCACTTTTATTTTATAGCATAGCAGGTGTGAGCACGTGATTTTTGCCACGCTTAAATTACTCAAATAAAATTTCTTAGAATTAGGATTTTCCTTTATTGTTTGAATTTTTAGGAGTCAATTGCATAATTTTGTGTCTTGTTTGTATTTTACGTGCATTTTTTGATTGATATAATTTCAAAAAATACCAAAAATAGTGTGCATTTTAATATTATAAAAATAAAAAAAAATACCAAAAATGGTTCCTTGCATATCTACTTATAATTAAAAATTTGTCTTAAGTGTTTCTTAAATTAGGAATTAGTTAATTTTGGAATATTAATTAGTATAATATTAGATTTAATTTGGGTGTTTTAGTTTTGATTTTATATTCAATAAAATCAGAAAATTCAAAAAAATAATAAGTAAAATACACAAAAAATGAACAAATAAGAAGGCTGGCCATGTTTGGGCCATTTTCATGAAAATCCCAGGCCCAAGTCACCCCAATGCCCGGTCCAATTTTTTTCAGGCCTCAGGACTACTCAAACGACGTAGTATCATATGCAAATGATGCCGTTTTGAGATACTTAAATCCCAATTAATCTCGGCCATTCATCTATGATCATCCAACGACCATAATTAGTTTTAGGTATTGAATAAAAGTATCTTGATCTCTGAAGAACCCTAGAGACCAAGCACTCTCTTCCTCGCACCCTGTAACACCACTGCTTCTCACCGTCACCCCACCGTGTCTCCGCCATCCTCCGCCGCCCGCCGAAAATCGCCGGCGGCGGCGAAGCTCCAAATAACCCAAAAATTACACCATAGGATCTACTCTTCCCCCTCATTTTAAATCCGGCCTTAGTTTCACTCAAATAACAGCCAAACTTCTCAAATTTTGGTTTAAATTTTTGGCCAAAATACAAAGTCTTCCAAACCCTCCCAAATCGATACCCCTTAACCTTCAGACTTCCCCCGACCTATATCCATCCTCCTTCCCCTTCAAATATCGACCTAGCCTCTCAAATATTAGATCTAAAAATAGCCTAGAACCCTAATTGTTCGCTGTTTGGAACTTTTGTGATTTTGGGTAATAATAGCCCTTAATCATGTGTTTTCTTATGAAAACACATGATTAAGAAAGGTTTTACCCAAATAAGGCCAAGAAATCTACCAGTCGGTGTTGAATTTCAAATCCAGTGAGTTTTTCCCTTTTTCTTACTGTGTTTAATTTTTATTTTATTTTTCCGTGTGTGATGTTATGTTTATTTTGGTTTCAGTATTTGTTTTTCGTAGTTTGTTTAGTTTAATTCTGCCCTTGATCCTGTTTAATCTTAGGTATTAATTCAATTTTGTTATAATTCCTGTAGGTTAATAGTTAACATTAATTAGTTGGTCTGATTCAATTTAATTAGGTATCTTTCTTTTTTTTGAATCTCGATTTTCATTAGGATAATTAGTTTCATTCAAATCTGTCTGTGTTCTGTAGGTATTTTTAATCGGTATGTTATTCTGATCCAGATTTTTATTAGTTTTGGATTTTAGTTTAATTGTGGTTTCAAATCTGTTTCGAGTATTGTTTGATTTTGTTTGATTGAATTAATGTTTTGTTAGATTAATTAGTTTAGTTCTGATTGTTCTTCAATTCAGTGTTTATTTTTTTTTTAAGTAATTAGGCTTAGATGATTGGATATAGCTGAATAGCTTAGTCTTGAATTACTATAGTTGAATCTTAACTAAGGTAAAGGGTTTTAGGGTTGGTTAGTAGTTTTAGGGGCAATCAAGGGTAATTTAGGCATCCAAAATGGGCTGGTTTGTTAAGGACCAGTAATTTTAGAACCAAACTAAGGGTAGTATAGGTATTCCATAGGTAGAAGAACACCTTAGGGCCTTCTAGAAGGGGGCCTTAGTGTAAGTTTATGCATTCTTAGTGTAGTAACTTGGGCAACAAGCCATAAAATTAGGGATTAAGGTATAATTTCTGAAAATAAAAAGGGAAAAAAATGAGTAAAAGTTTCCAGAACATTCTGCCCCTTTCCTTGCCTATAAAAGGCAGGCCTAGTGCCTTGTTTTGCAAGTTTAGACCTTTGAAAATTCCTGAAAACTCTCCAACTCCTAATTTCTCCTTCAAAAATCCTTTTTTTCAAATCTGAATTTCAAGTTTGAATTTCGAAACATCAAGAGATTCAAATCTGAAGTTCTATAGTCTAGAAAACCTTCTTAGATCTTAGTTTTCTGAGAAAATCTAAATAAAACACAAAAATACAATAGAAAATTCAAAAATATACTATTACATTGAAGTTTCATCTAGTTAATTTGAATTACTAGTATTCTGTACTCGATTACAAGTCATTTGAGGTTTTATTCAAGTTATTTTGGGTGCTCCTAATTGCTGAAAGTTTTCTGGGCTTATTGGATTCAATTCCAAGTAGATTTGGGTCATTCGAGGTTGTTTGTTTGAGTGTTGGTGCTGTGCTTCCATAAGACCAGTTTTGCCGTTGTTTCCTGGGCATTTGGAAGTCATTTCTAGCTGTTGCTTGCTCGTTTGACTGCTGCTGATCTTTTCCTTCTATCTCTTTGTAATTCCAGGTACATATCCTGCCTCTAGAGCAAGTATTGACTGTCAATTAGCTCGATGAAATAGGAGTGCATCCTGATTGTTGTTATGAGCCTTGCTGTGATCAATAAATGCTTGAACCAGTTTTATTTCATTTTTATGAACTGAATCATTTGGATTAATGAGTTTTGATGTAGATGGACTGTTAAAACTGTACTCTATAACCAGTTTGTATTTGATTTTGTATGAATTCCACTAGTTAAGGTCATATAACTTTCAGTTAAGTCTGATTGTTAATCCTAGCTAGTCATGCTAATTCTATTTACTTTCATCTTGTTTCTATTCAATATACATTTGATCATGCTTCTCTGTTTCTAATGAAACTGGCAGTGTCATAGTGGAAAACTATATGTAGTTACATCTATAGGCTGTTTTTTTTTTCTCAAGCCTAAAAAGGCTTTGTTGAATCTGAGCAATTGTTCACTTTATTTTGAAACTTGTGTAGCTGATATTTAAGTAATTTGTTCACTTTATGGTTCACTTTGTTCTTGTGACAAAAATTGATTTGCGATGACGTAGGCGCATGTAGTTTCGCGCCTGGAATTCAATGCAGGTCCAACGAACATGTCTAAGGCTGAATCTCATTTTATAGGTTCTATTTGTTTAAAAGCTTGTGATTTGCATTATGTTTAATATTAAGCTTGAGGAAATTAGTAGGCATATACCCTAATCTTGTGACTCTGCTGTAATATGACTTGGTTTATAGTTAATGTAATATTAAACAAAGGGTGTGACGAATTTAAGTTTGAATAATATCATGGTGATTCTGGTGTAATATGAGAAGGCTAAGTTATATGGTTATTAAATGGTAGTTAGCCTTCTACGTTGAAAATAGCTAGAAGTCCAAAACTCTTTAAAAATTATACTAGGAATATGGAAATTATTTTGCAATATGAATTTAGGCTTTCGAGTTAGGTAGCTGGTTCAAATTAAGAGGGTCCTCCCTTTTGTTTGAATTCGGACTTGAACTTGAGGCCCGAATTTATAAACGTAAATTAATTAGGCCCTTTTAGAGATAAAAAATAAAAATAAAAAATCTTTGTTTGCTTTAGATTGACCTTTAAATAGTAAAAGTGAGAGGAGCCTCGCCAAACAAAAAATATACAAATCGCGGGGCCCTCATTAAATGCTTAATTAAAAAATACTTAGCATTCGGAGCGTGCCGTTTTCGCGAATTTCATGGCCCTTCGCAAAGTTAAAAAGACGTTAGTCACTTTAGGCGCGCTTTTAATAATTTCACCTTCCTAAATACGGGTGTGCATTTCATGCGACCCAAATCCAAATCCCAAAACGTTGAATAAGAATGTGTCGAATATCCGAGTGCATTTCATGTGACGTGATCCGAAAATATATTTTTAAATGACGTTCACTTTTGTAAAAAATAATTAAAAGCGATAAATAATTATAAAATTGCACTGTAGGTTTGAACATGTATAAAAAAAATTAGATTTTAGCCATATATAATAATTTAAGCGCCCGTGCTAGAACCACGGGATTCGGGGGTGCCTAACACCTTCCCTCGGGTCAACAGAATTCCTTATTCAGAATTTCTGGTTCGCAGACTCCAATTGGGAAGTCAAAATTTTCCTCGATTTAGGATTTAAGTTAAACCGGTGACTTGGGACACCAAAAGTCAATCCTATCACAAGTGGCGACTCTAAATAAATAAATAATCCCATTTCGAATAATGTCATTTTGAATGGAAAAACTCCCTACATTATTCTTCGGGGTAGGTGTGTAAAAAAGGAGGTGTGACAGCTCTGGCGACTCTACTGGGGATCCGAACCCAGAATTACGATTCAAGGTTCAAGAATTCGAGCTTAGTATAATTGTTATATTTGGATTTTTCTGATTTTTCTACATGTTTCCATGCTATATGCGCTAAATATTTTACCGCTTTGATATTTTATTGAAATTGTATATATAAACTGTCGCGAATCCTTTCCTCTCTCTGAGTCTTCTACATGATGGAGAAGGGTGCACTTCGTGTAGCTTCTCTTCTGTTTAGAGTCTTTCCCAATTTAGAACGAGGTTTGGATAAGTTGCTAATCCGGCGGAGCTTCTGTATCCCCGGTACGCTGCCTCCCCCTCGGCTCGAGTTGTCCGCTCGGGTAAGCCAGGTCTAGACCAATAAACCTAGGGTTTAAACCTAGAAGAACAAAAACTCATGACGGATCTCTAGTAGGATGCTTGTTTGCATCACATGCATTTGACTTAGGGGACTCAACACAGGGGTTGGGTCCGTCAAGGACAGGTGACCTGAAATGAACTGACCATCCTTATGCATCTTACGTGCTACTTGCGCATTTATTTGTTCGGCCTTGCATGTTGACCGACTTGTGTATAATGAGTGAAAATTGTGAAAAATAAGCAGTGTTAGGACTAAGTGAGGGTGACCATTTGTTTTGAAAAAATCCAATGCCCAAATAGTACCGAAATGCTGCCGGATTTTTGAAAAAAATAGAAAAAGAAAAGAGAAACATATTTGAAAAAATAGAAAGAAAATTGTTGTTCAAAATTATTTTGATTTTGGCACGGCTGCTCGAACTATGCGGGTCTGATTCTCACCGGATGTGAGATACGTAGGCAAACCTCATTGGTTTCGACCCCAATTTTAAAAAAATCCAAAAATATTTTCCTTTAGTTCCTTCTTTAAAAATCTTTCCTTAGAAAATTCAAAAAAAAGGGTAAAAGTAGTTTTTAAACTCAAAAGAAAAAAAGATATGTTCCTTTAAAAGTCTCTCTTTTGAAAATTAAGAGGTTACATCCAAAATCCAAAAATATTTTCTTTCTTCCTTAGAAAAAGAGAAGACAAAAGAAAATTCAAACAAAAAAATATATTTTCTATTTAATTTAGAGATTCCCAAGGTAAAAAAAATCCCTTCTTTTAAAATATTTTTAGAAAATTCAAAAACAAATCATCAAAAAAAAAAAAAAATCAAAAATATTTTTCGTTTGCCCTAAAGCTCAATGGTCTAAATTCTATACAAAAAAAAAAGAGTTAGTTTACAACTTAAATGTCTTTCTTTCTTAAATAAAAAAATATAAATAAGAAAAATAAATCTTGAAAAATTGAGTCCGAAAAATATTTTTTACTCAAAAATCCAAAATATTTTCGTAAAAGTCCCTCTTTCAAAAATTAAGAGGCAACTTTCAAAATCCAAAAAATATATTTTTCTTTCGTGTTAGAAAAAGAGAAAATAAATAAAAATTCAAACAAAAATATTTCTTTTTTACTTCTAAAATTTCCAAAGTTCCAATAAAAAGAAAATTTTTTTTTAGAAGTCTTTCTTTAAAAAAAAACAAAAAGAAAAATCAAAATCAAAAATTAAAAAATATTTCCCTTTTCCTTTTAAAGCATTTCTTTCAAAATATCAAAAAAAAAAAGAGTTAGCTTATTTACCCAAATTTGCAAGAACTACGCTTGGTCTGATTCATGTGGGGTCATGATACATAGGCAATCTGCATAATATTCGACCGTAATCCTAAGAAAAAGAGAAAGAAAAAAAAAGAAATACGAGAGAAGTAAATAAAAGGAAAAACAAGAGAGAAAAAAGAAACGCAAAAGAAGAAAATAACGCATTGAGAGAAAAACCATGGCTAAAGAAAAGAAAAAGCAGAAAATGGAAAAGAAGAAAAAGAAAATGAGAGAAAACAAAACAAAAAGAGAAAGAAAAGAGAAAAGGAATAAGAGGAAAAGCCGGGATGACGTATGCAACCGAAGAAAACATGTAGATATTCATTTAATTGTATAGGTGCATCACACTCCAATGTGCGGTTACCTATCTGTTATTTGTTTCATACTAACCGTTGTTGTTGTAATTCTAGCTGAGTGTTTTAGAAACCGTGGTTGGTTTGTGGTAAGCTGGCCTCACATCGATACTTCACCAGATCCAGAGATGTCATCTGAAATGACTCTGCCTGCAATCCCTATATGCGAAGACAACCCCATCTCGGGGGTACCGGCCTCTGAATCCCTTACAGCTGAAGAAAATCAGATCCTGCGCCTGCGATTGATGAAAATGTGGGATGCTTGGAATAACGGAAAGGAACCTCCAAGCACTATCCCCGGATTCCCGGAGTTATTCCCTAGATCTAGAGGGGTTACCACTGTCCCCATCAGCCTCCCAAATATTCCTCTGGGGCAACCGACTATGACTGCTAACTTCTTCGGAACACCCTCCGAGGCTCACCCCCAAGTGTGCCTATCTGGGATTGCTCCCAACATCTTCACAGCCCCACCATCCTCTGCAACAACACAATAATCGCTACCGAAGCATGCTCTTGACCCCTCGGTCTTCACATTCCAGAATCCCGTCTTTCAGGCTAACCCTCTTCATTATCCTCAATACACTTACTCTCAGCCACCATATGAGCTTACACCGGGGCAGGACAAGACCCCTAAGGCCCCAGAGCAGGATGAGATGGTAAAGGGAATGATAAGCCTCGAGCAAAGCTTGAAAAATATGTAAGGCTTGAGCGGGCAGAAGAGCGTCCCTTATACAGACTTGTGTATGTTCCCGCATGTACATTTTCCGTCAGGATTAAAAACACCAAAATTTGAAAAGTATGACGGACACGGCGATCCCATTGCTCATTTGAAGAAGTATTGCAATCAGTTACGGGGGGACGGTGGCAAAGAAGAACTGTTGATGGCATATTTCGGGGAAAGCTTGATTGGTATCGCTTCAGAGTGGTATATGGATAAGGATGTCTCGCGTAGGCATCTTTGGGATGATCTCGCCCAAGACTTTGTTCAACAATTTCAGTACAATATAGACATTGCGCCAAACAGGAATTCTTTGGCGAATCTAAAGAAAAAGCCCTCAGAAAATTTCCGCAAATATGCAATTAAGTGGCGCGAATAGGCGTCAAGGGTGAAGCCTCCAATGGATGAGGTAGAGATGGTCACTGTTTCCCTTCAAGCCCAGGAAAGCAGACTATTTTCAGAATATGATGTCCGCCATGGGAAAGCCTTTCGCAAAGTCAATAAAAATTGGAGAAATGGTAGAAAATGGGCTAAAAATGGGCAGAATTTTGAGCCAGTCGGCCATAAGAGCAACCTCTCAAGCCATCCAGGGCGGGCCTGGAGGAATGGAAAAAGGCAAGAAGAAAGAAGAAACAGTGATGACAGCATCGGGTGGAAGAAGGTACCGGGCTCCTAGACCGGTGTTCTCAGAAAGAGCCCCTCAGTACTATTACCCTTACACAGATATGACTTATGCTCCTCTACCTTATGCGGTAATGAATGCTCTACCTTTCGGCCAACCGCAACCACAGGCTAACCGAAACCCACCTCCATTCCAAAGAAACAAAACCAATATAATCCTCGACCACCACAAAATAACTTCCGCACTCGAGAACCACCTAGACGACCAAATTTTACCCCGATTGGTGAACCCTACTTCAGTTTGTTCCCAAAGCTTGTCCAGATGAACCTACTACAGCCTATTCCCCAAAACAGGCCAAACCCAGAATCTTTAGCCTATCAACGGGGTGTCCGTTATGCCTATCATTCAGGAGCTGAAGGGCACAGTACTGACAACTGCTGGACATTGAAAAAAGATGTGGAAGATTTGATCGAACAAGGGAAAATAGTGTTGAGGGATGAAGAAGCCCCGAATGTTACCAATAACCCTTTGCCCGCCCACAACAACGGGCCGGTAATCGGTATGATATGTGAAGATCGGGAATTTGATCTGGCCCTGAAAGCCATAATTGCTATTACCGATGCCGAAAAGAAGCCTAGGGCAACCCCGAAGCAGGAAAAGGGGGAGAAGAAGAATAAAGCTGTCTAAATTGAGCCTAAGAGGAAAAATGAGATGAAAGCAGAGCCGGTGCCTCCTAAACACGGGGTTCTTTATGTCGCGAGGTCGCCAAGAGAAACTACTAGTTGTGAGCACTCCGAGGAAGTATGAAGTGAAAAAGGGGACACAGATGTATGTGCCGAAAGGGGCCTATATGGTGCAGGGGACAATTAAACCGCCTCGGCTGAGTGAGCCAATGGTTATTGGACGCACACCACAGAAGCCAACGACCGACCCCTCTGCAATGCCATGGAACTACCAACAAATAGTGGTTACATATAAAGGCAAGGAAATTTTAGGTAAACTTCCAGGAGCAGTCCCTGTTGAAAAATATTCAAACGTACAAGAGGTAAATAGCGCCACACAAAAGCGCTTTCCATCTAAGAAGCGGTGAGCGCTGAAGAAGTAGAGGCCTTCTTTAAAAAAATGAAGATGCCGGATTATGAAATAGTGGACCAATTGAGGAAATATCCCGAGCAAGTGTCACTTTTGTCATTAGTGACGAAATCCTCAGAGCATCAGAAGATTCTTATGAAAACCATGAATGAGGCATATGTGCCAATTGAAACGATACTTGAACAACTTGAAAGAATGGCGGAAAGATTTTTTGCCGTCAATCAACTCTCTTTCAGCAAAAATGATTTGCCTCCAGAGGGAGCTGCTCACAATAAAGCCTTGCACCTGACTGTCAAATGTGAGGGTTACTATGTTAAGCGGGTCATGGTGGATGGAGGCTCGGGGGTTGACATCTGCCCACTCTCCACTTTGCAAGGAATGGAAATAGGGACGAGAAGGATTCGTCTGAATAACATTTGTGTGAGAGCTTTCGATGGTGTTAAGAGGGATACCATTGGTGAAATTGATTTGATATTAACCATAGGCTCGGTGGATTTCGAGGTAACTTTCCAGGTGTTAGACATGGATACATCTTAGAATTTTCTTCTGGGAAGGCCTTGGATCCATGCTGCAGGAGCCGTGCCCTCTACCCTCCACCAGATGGTGAAATTTGAGTATGAAGATCAGGAGATTGTGGTCCACGGGGAAGGTGAGCAGTTCATATATCGTGACCCATCTATCCCATGCCTGGAGGCGAGGGAAGGCAGTGAGCATATTGTCTATCAAGCCTTTAAAATTGTGGTAGCTGACCAATACGAAGAGGGAAATCCGTGCCCCCAACCTTTCCTGTTTAATGCTTCAATCATGGTGGCCAAAGAGATGGTTAGACACGGTTTCAAACCAGGAAAAGGGTTGAGAAAAGCTTTGCAAGGAATATCCGAGCCGGTAACTCTACCTACAACTGAAAAGTATTTCGGAATAGGCTTTCACCGTACCGCAGATGATGAGAAATGGGCCAAAAAAAGAAAGAAGGAAGGTTGGGTTCTGCCGCAACCATTGCCACATCTGTATGAGACCTTCGTCAAGCCTAAGTATGGCAAAGAAGGAAATGATGAGGTCTTCACGGCTGAGGAAATAGAAGATATCTGTGGAGTTATGAGGCAAATGCTTTACGAAACCAACATGGCCTAGCCAGGGGAAGGGACTAGCACCGCTGAGGTTCTCTACATAGGACCGAATGCTAAACTCCAAAACTGGAAGGCTACCCCATTCCCGATCAGGCGGGAGTCCCGGTAGACTAGCCCTGTCACCTTTTCTGCATCTCGAGTTGTTTCAGGTTTAACTCGAATGTTTCTTTTAGCTTCTTGTATTTTAAATTCATGAATGTAAACCCTGTTATCTTTCCAAATTCCAAGAAATGAAATCAATATTTCATCATCCATTTTCTCTGTATTTTTTTGATTTTTGTTATTTTCCCTTTTCATCTTCTCTTTTCAGTTATAATAATGCGGCTTTAAATGACATGACATGCCTGCGGACTTCATGCCCAGACTCAAACACGTTGTCTAACTATGAAATAATGAATCAAGAACCGAAATATGATGAAGAAGAGGCTTTTTGGGAAATAAACTGAGAATTGGAACAATTTGAGAACAAACCTAAGCCAAATCTGAATGACACTGAACCGGTTAATTTGGGAACAGCCGAAGAAATAAGGGAAACCAAATAAGTATTCACACAGATGAGAAAAGTCGAGATGTCATAATCCAACTCCTGTTTGAGTTTAAAGATGTGTTTGCTTGGTCGTATGATGACATGCTAGGACTGAGTGTGGATCTAGTGGTGCACAAATTGCCAATTTACTCCGATTGTCCTCCAGTACAGCAAAAGCAAAGGAATTTTAAAGCTGATATCAGTGATAAGATCAAAGAGGAAATCACAAAAGAACTGAAGGCGGGGGTAATCCGAGTGGTCTGATATACTACATGGCTAGCCAATGTGGTTCCAGTACCAAAGAAAGATGGGAAAACCCGGGTGTGTGTGGACTACCGAGATTTGAATAGGGCAAGTCCTAAAGACAATTTCCCTTTGCCCAACATCCACATCCTTGTTGATAACTGCGCCAGACATGAAATATAGTCCTTCGTGGATTATTACGCAGGATATCACCAGGTGTTGATGGATGAAGAAGATGTTGAAAAGATAGCTTTCACTACACCCTGGGGTACCTACTATTATCGGGTTATGCCATTTGGGCTGAAGAATGCTGGGGCAACCTACATGAGAGCCATGTCCGCCATTTTCCATGATATGATACACCAAGAGATAGAGGTGTATGTGGATGGTGTAATCATCAAGTACCGAACTCAGAGTGACCACGTTCGAGATTTGAGAAAGTTCTTTGAACGGCTGCACAAGTATGATTTGAAGTAGAATCCAGCTAAATGTGCCTTCAGAGTACCATCAGGCAAGCTCCTGGGTTTCATAGTCAGCAGGAGAGGTATCGAGTTAGATCCAACAAAGATAAAGGCTGTTCGAGATCTACCTCCTCCAAGAACTAAGAAGGATGTGATGAGCTTATTGGGCAGGCTAAACTTTACCAGTCGGTTCATCGCTCAACTGACTACCACATGTGAGCCCATATTCAAATTGTTAAAGAAAGATGCAGCAATCAAATGGGCATCTGAATGTCAAGAGGTTTTCGACAAAATCAAGGAATATTTGTCAAACCATCCAGTGTTGGTCACACTGGAGCCTGAGCGATCTCTCTTCTTGTATCTAACAGTGTTGGAAAACTCGTTCAGCTGTGTTCTTGGGCAACATGATATAACCGGCAAGAAAGAGCAGGCAATTTATTATCTGAGTAAGAAGTTCACTGGCTATGAAGCTAAATACACTTTGTTGGAGAGAACGTGCTGTGCCTTGACGTGGGTCGCTTAAAAGTTGAGACATTACCTCCAAGCCCACACTACCTACCTCATAACCAGGTTGGATCCTCTGAAGTATATATTCCAGAAACCGATGCCCACTGGGAAAATGGTAAAATGGCAAATCTTGCTCATGGAATTTGACATAGTCTACGTCACTCGCACGACAATGAAAGCCCAGGCATTGGCAGATCATTTGGCTGAAAACCCGATTGACGAGGAATACCAACCATTGAGCACATACTTCCCAGATGAGGAGGTAAATTCAGTAGAAGCCATCTCTGAGGACACTCGTGCTTGGAAAATGTTCTTTGATGGACCAGTAAATGCAAGAAGTGTAGGCATTGGGGCAATCTTGATACCACCCAATGGTCAGCACTACCCAGCTATAGCTAGACTCCGATTCTTCTACACAAACAATATGGCTGAGTACGAAGCCTGCATCATGGGCATCAATATGGCAATTGACCAAGATGTTGAAGATTTATTGATCATGGGGGACTCTGATTTGATTATACGGCAAGCCTAGGGAGAGTGGGAGACTCGAGATATTAAACTCATTCCCTATTGACAACATATGGAAGATCTCACTACACGCTTCAAATCGATAGAGTTCAAGTACATCCCTTGGTGTCACAATGAACTAGCTGATACACTCGCCACTCTAGCATCAATGTTGCCCTATCCGGGCAATGCTCATATTGATCCTCTGGAAATTCAAATCAAAGAAAAGCACGGGTATTGTAATGCGGTCGAGGTGGAACCCAGCATTCAGCCCCGGTATCATGATATCAAAAGATTTCTGAAAATACAAGAATACCCTGAGCAAGCCACTAGAGATCAAAAGAGAACCATTAGACGGCATGCGAGTGGTTTCTTTTTAAGCGGTGATGTTTTGTATAAAAGGACCCCGGACCTCAACTTGCTAAGATGTGTTGATGCCGAGGAAGCCAGAAGAATTATGCATGAAGTGCATGCAGGAGTGTGCGGACCTCATATGAATGGTTATGCTTTGGCAAAGAAAATCCTGCGAGTGGGATATTATTGGATAACAATGGAAAAGGACTGCTTCAGTTTTGTTCGGAAATGCCATCAATGCCAGGTGCACGGTGATTTGATTCACGCACCTCTAACAAAGCTTCATCCAATATCAGCACCTTGGCCGTTTGTTGCCTGGGGTATGGATGTCATTGGGTCGATCGAGCCGAAAGATTCAAATGGGCATAGATTCATACTAGTTGCAATCGATTACTTCACAAAATGGGTTGAGGCCGTCACACTCAAGGCAGTCATTAAGAAAGTTATGGTAGACTTTGTACACTCTAATCTCATTTGCCGTTTTGGCATCCCTGCAACTATCATTACCGATAATGCTGCAAACTTGAACAGCCGTTTGATGCAAGAGGTATGTGAACAATTCAAAATAACGCATAGAAACTCTACTCCTTATCGGCCAAAAGCCAATGGTGCTGTTGAAGCAGCAAATAAGATCATCAAGAAGATTTTGAGAAAGATGATTCAAAGTTCCAGGCAATGGCATGAAAAGCTGCCCTTTGCATTACTTGGGTATCGTACCACAGTGCGTACATCAGTCGGAGCGACCCCGTACTTGTTGGTTTACGGAAATGAGGCAGTCATACCCGCGGAAGTAGAAATCCTTTCGCTTCGCATAATTGTTGAAGCAGAAATTGAGGACAGTGAGTGGGTTAAAACCCGGTTAGAGCAGTTGTCATTAATTGATGAAAAATGGATGGCCGCAGTTTGTCACGGGCAGTTGTACCAACAAAGAATGGCCCGCGCCTATAACAAGAAAGTGCATCCCAGGAATTTTGAAGTAGGACAGCTCGTGCTCAGGCGCATTCTCCCTCATCACCAGGAAGCAAAAGGGAAGTTTCCTCCTTATTGGAAAGGTCCATACATAATCCGAAAGATATTGCCAAGAGGAGCACTGTATCTGGGAGACATTGAAGGAAATGATCCTGAAACAGCAGTTAATGCAGATGCAGTCAAAAGGTATTATGTCTAGGCCTCCTGGTTTAATGGCTTTTGTATAATTGAGATGATAAAGGCTTTCCTTCCCGCTACCCCAAACACTATCAATCCTTCATAAACTCTTTGAGCCGGTTATGTATTTTTGTTCACCCTCTTTGGAATCCGGAAGTACTATAAAAAAAAAGAGAAAAAGAAAAAAAAAAGGAAAGGAAAAGAAAAACAAAACAAAAATAAAAACAAAAACAAAAACAAAATTATTTTGGCTGAACTACGTTTGACTTGATTCCGAAAGGATACGTAGGCATCCTCTCCCTGAGGTTCAGTCACACTAAAACAAAAATCCCAATTTTCCCAAAAATTGAAACTGGGGCAGCTGATATGATGGTTCGGCTATGAATCCGCCGAAATGGTTCCAAAGTTGTAGTTCCGCCCAAAATCCTTTTTACCCCAAAGACCTTGTCCAAGTCCTTCCGATCAATTGGCAAAGGCAGGGAAGTGGAAAACGTCATTGTTGGAATATGATACAATTCAAACTGAGAGAAATAAATGAGAGAGTCTTATCAGTGAAAACCTTTGGGCACCATAAGGCGACGGTGAGTAGAGAAAATGAAAATGAGAGAGTCCGCTTAGTGAAAACTCGCAAAGAGCACTATCGGGCGACGGTGAGAGGAGAAATGAGAGAGGTCGATTGGCGAAAACCCGCAAAGGGCATTGTCGGCCGAAAAGAAGACATCTCACCACTAAAAGAGTCCTGGCAAGGTTCCCTAGTTCTGAAATGCGGTTTAAATGGGTTCATGAGAAGCTGGAAAGCTTATATGGGTCGGGCGTCCAGTCCAAGAAGCATTTCATGTTCATTTGGAGCTAGCATGCACCCCCAAATAAGTCATTCTCTCTCCCCGAAAGGGACGCTTCTCTTTAAATTCATATGATTGCCTTTTGTATACTCCTTCCTTGAATCCCTTTCAGTTTAACCATGATTCCGAAATTACTGCAAAGAAGAGGTAGCAGGATTAGTTTCACAGGGCTCCGCCTGGCAAAAGCCGGAGAAAATACCTAGCCTCAGCGGGTGCATCAGTCCAATCCTGATTGACCATGGTGGTTGATGCTTTCGAAGCAAAGACATTGGAAAAAAAGAAAATCAAAGGCAAGGGCAGAACAAAGTGAAAAGGCTAGATCCCACACGGGCGAGTCATAATGAAATCCTGAGAGTTGAACCGGTCGGTTTGAAAAGAGATTCACCCTCAAGGCCAACAAGCAGCAAAGTTCTCAACGGAAAAGGGGTCGGGATCAAGCAATTAGGATGATCAAGGCCACAAAACCAACCACCGTTTCAAAACTAATAAATTGTTCTTTGTTGAAAACAGGTTCTATTCAAAGCAACCATGCAAGAAGCAGGTGCAGCCCAAAAAGAAATGAAATGTGCTAGCGCTGAAACAGCTTTGCAGCAGGAAAATGACCAAAAAGAAAGTTCCCCCAAAATTCTTTCATTGTGCTAAATAAAAAGGAAAATATAAAAAAAAGAAGAAAAAAATGAAAATGAAAACCCCAAAAGAGAAACAAATCATGGTAGCAAGGAGATTTTTCTTTCCGAATTCCGGTCGAAAAACTGAGGATCTCCCTAGCAAAAACCAAGGAGCTTTTTCTTTCCAAATTCCGGCCAAAAAACCGAGGATCTCCTGGCCAAAAAAACCGAGAAGCCTTTTCTTTCCAAATCACGGCCAAAAAACCGAGGATCTCCCGGCCAAAAAAATTGAGGAGCTTTTTCTTTCCAAATCTCGGCCAAAAACCGAGGATCTCCCGGCCAAAAAATCGAGGAGCATTTTCTTTCCAAATCCCGGCCAAAAAACCGAGGAGTTTTTTCTTTCCAAATCCCGGCCAAAAAAAACCAGGGAGCTTTTTCTTTCAAAATCCCGGCCAAAAAACCGAGGATCTCCCGGCCAAAAATCGAGGAGCTTTTTCTTTCCAAATCCCGGCCAAAAAACTGAGGATCTCCCAGCCAAACAACCGAGGACTTTTTATTTCCAAATCCCGGCCAAAAAATCGAGGATCTCCCGGCCAAAAAATCGAGGAGCTTTTTCTTTCCACATCCCGGCCAAAAAAAACCAGGGAGCTTTTTCTTTCAAAATCCCGGCCAAAAAACCGAGGATCTCCCAGCCAAAAACCGAGGAGCTTTTTCCTTCCAAATCCCAGCCAAAAAATCGAGGATCTCCCAGCCAAAAAACCGAGGATCTCCCAGCCAAAAAACCGAGGAGCCTTTTCTTCCCAAATCCAGGCCAAAAAACCGAAGATCTCCCGGCCAAAAAATCGAGGAGCTTTTTCTTTCCAAATCTCGGCCAAAAAACCGAGGATCTCCCGGCCAAAAAACCAAGGAGCTTTTTCTTTCCAAATCCCGGCCAAAAAATCGAGGATCTCCCGGCCAAAAAACCAAGGAGCTTTTTCTTTCCAAATCCCGGCCAAAAAATCGAGGATCTCCCGGCCAAAAAACCAGGGACCTTTTTCTTTCCAAATACCGGCCAAAAAACCGAAGATCTCCCGGTGTCACGACCCAAACCCGGTCGTGATGGCGCCCAGCACACTACTATAACAACTACCCCAATTATTTAAACAAGCAAAGATAAAACTATTTAGGTCAAAGTCTGAAATAATGGTAAAAATACGAAAAATCTGGCAAAATACCAAAATAGCCCAACTAGGACCCGGTGTCACAACCATGAGCCTCTAATGACAGAATAATATCCTACTACAAAGTTCTGTCTAACACTGATAATGCAGAATTAAAGGATAAAGATAGAGGGAAGAATCATCGGCTGCAAACGCCATGCAGCTACCTCAAATACTCCCGAAAAGAACTCTGGATCAACTAGAATCACTCAGCCTGAGACTGCCCTGGATCTGCACACAAGGTGCAGGGAGTAAAGTGAGTACTTCCAACTCAGTGGTAATAAAAGTGAATAACACTGAAAGTATAAAATCCCAAAAGAGCACAAATAATGCTATCTTAAGAAGTAAACCAAATAACAGTAGAATTCATGAAAACATAGCAAATCATTCTCTTGAAAGGAATCAAATAAACAAGAGTACACAAGTAGGGTCAGCCAATGTTACTTGATCGGTCAGCCATTGTTACCTGACTAAAATGTGTATCAGTGTCATTTTACCACTAGTCAGTCATTGTTACCTGACTGGTCAGTCATTGTTACCTGACCGAAACACGTATGACAGTGTCA
>MU772020.1:2749-27725 GCA_026770625.1 Nicotiana glauca
ACAGTTGAGCGACCGTGCTAGAACCACGGAACTCGGGAGTGCCTAACACCTTCTCCCGGGTTAACAGAAATCCTTACTCGGATTTCTGGTTCGCGACTGTTAAACAGAGTCAAACCCTTCCTCGATTCGGGATTCAAAACGGTTACTTGGGACACCATAAATCTCCCAAGTGGCGACTCTGATTTTTTAAATAAAAAATAAATCCCGTTTCGATTGTCCTTAAATTGGAAAAACTCCTTTATTACTATATCCCTTCCTGGGGTATAGTAAAAGCCGATAAAGTCTTCGGTAAAAAGGAGGTGTGACAGCCACTTGAGATATTTATGGTGGCCCAAGTCACCGGTGCAAATCCCCAATCGAGGAAAGATTGACTCTGTTTACTATCCGCAAACCAGAAATTCGGGTAAAGAACTCTGTTAACCCGGGAGAAGGTGTTAGGAATTCCCGAGTTTCGTGGTGCTAGCACGGTCGCTCAACTGTTATATTTGGCCTATTATCTATTTTATTACATGTTTTCGCCTATGGTGTAATTTTAAACTTTAACCGCTTTATTTAATTATTTTTTAAAGGAAAATTGCAATGTTATTTAAAATATGTCTTGAACCGTGTCACATAAATGCACCCACGATCCTCGACACATTTCATCTAACATTGTTAAGATTTGGATTTGGGTCACATAAATGTGCACCCAAATTTAGGAAGGTAATATTATTAAACTAACGCGCTTAAAGCAATTTTTCGTTTGCAACTTTGTGAGGGCCATGACAATTTGCTAAATGACACGCCTCGATTTCTAAGGATAAAATAAGATTAACTAAGCGAGGGCCATGCAATTGTTATTTTTGTTTGGCACGACTCACCTCAACTGATTAGTTAAGGAAAACTTAAAGGATTCTAATTATTTTGAACTGAAGGTTTTACCCTACGAGATGACTTAAAAGCAGCGTATTAGAGACTCAAACCCAAAGAAAATTACTTCAATCAAACACGTGGACAGCCCCCTTAAGCCGACATCAAACTTTAGGCTCCAACGAGCCCTGTTCATGGTGAGGAAAAGGGCCTGAATATGCTTACTCTTCAAATGCCTCACTTGAATTATAAAAGACAATGTACTAGAAAAATGTGATACAAGACTCAAATTCTGAAAGAAGAACTAAGCTTGACATGAAACCAATTTTAACTAGATCTAAAGAAAAATAATGAGGCACATCTTGATCCTTGGTCTAAGAAAGCAGATATTTAGTATTATTGAAACTTACTACACAAATCAAACTCAAAAACTATAGTGTTGAACCACCAATTCAACTTGCGTGCAAGATTCAAATCCATACTACAACAACCTTAGAAATCTCACTCAGTATATATTTAATAGTCTAAAACAACAGAACATTGAATCAACTGCATTTAAACCAGTCCAAATACTGGCCTTAAAAACAAATAAGTAGTACAAATGACTACATATAATGGGCTATATTAAGATGGACAACATACCAATTTACTATATCATATGATATTCAGAAGCTAAGTCTCTTATCAAATAGTCATAGTTTTAAAGGCAGTAAGTGAAATTTTCTAAATAAAACAAAGTAGACAAGTAAGCTAAACTATGAACCCAACTAAAGGTGAATACAACTCAAAATTCCGGATTTTTATTTTTGACTCCAAATCACGCTTTACATTTAGCTGGAATGCAAAAGTGTGTACCTGAATAATAGTAAAAGATACCAAAAATTAGCTTGAAACTTAAGAGGAAGCAACAGTAATAGATCAGCAGCAACGGAAACAAGCCACGACTCTTAATTCAAACCACTTTTCAACCCAGATGAATCAGAATAACCTTCAAAAACCAAAAAACTTCAAGAATTGCAGAAGATTTTTAATGGAACAGTGTTTTCTGTAGAGTTTGTAGCTATTTTTTTTTTATTTTCAGGATTTATTAGCACTTTATTGTAAGATAAAGGGCTCTATTATGCTCAGTACCCTCCATGAGCGATTCATCATTAGAAAAAGTGACTCTGCAGAGAACTTGTTAGGAACGTGGGCCTCGTTCAATATTTTCATCAACGCCTGGTAGTGCTCGTCCGAATAGATTAACAATGAGTCCTGTATCACGTTCAATAGAATAGTCCTGCATAGATTAACAATGAGTCCTGCATGAATAGTCCTGCATCAATAGAATATTTTCATCAACGCCTGGTAGTGCTCAACTACTCTACAATAGAATAGTCCTGCACCTTCATCTTCTTTAAGAACTCTTTCGCTTCTTCTTCGGTCACAGCTTTCTTCACTAACACTGGGTTATCTTTGGAGGTTTTGGCTTTTTTTAACTCCTCGGAGGCAAAGCATCTCGCCGAGCGAGTCATACCATGGGTCTTACAAACTTCTTCTTTAACCTCTTTCCCTTTATAGAGCACTGTCGTTCAGCTCTAATTCCAAGGGACGACCTTATTGTTGACTATTGGTAGCTGAGTTACTCGTTTGATGATAACAGGCTCTGTGCGAGCACCTCCCACAACCACAACAGGCTTGTTAGATGCCCATTGCACTACCACTTTTGCTTTTTCTTGTTTCACTACAACCCTTCTCGAAGACTCCTTCTGAACCACCACAACTGGTTTACTATCTATCTCTTTCAACTTGATCAACGACTTCCCACTAGTTGACTTCTCACTTGGCTTGTCTTCACTGGACCTGATCATCATTACAGTCTGCAAGGGCTTCTTAGGCTCTCCTCCTTGATACACTATCTCAATCACATTTGCCTCATGATGGGCTGGCAGTAAATTCTTATTGATGTTGGGCGTTTCCGAGGCTTGAACCTCGATCCGACAGGTATCAATGAGCTCTTAAATAGCTGTTTTCAATTTCCAACATTTCTCTATGTCATGCCCAGGGGCCCCTGAACAATATTCACAACTCACCGAGTGGTCAAGATTTCTCAGAGGGGTATTTGGCAGCTTAGGCTCAATCAGATTTAACATACCCAACTGTCTCAACCTGTGGAATAGACTGGTATACGATTCTCCCAATGGAGTGAAAGTCTTTTTCTTCTGCAACCTCTCGTTCTTGAAGGCTTGGTTTGGTCGAAAACCTACTCCAGGGGGTTTCTGTAGGCTCTTGGTGGTGGATATGTATTTTGTGGAGTTGAGTAGGTATTTTGTAGGGTTGGCACACGCCATTGTGCATGGGCAGGAGGTAAAGTGTATGTTTGAGCATGATAGACAGAGAAGTGGGGATCTGGAGGTAGGTAGTAGTGTTGTTGTGGGCTATATGGAGTGTGGGGGTATGTTTGGGGGTGGGGTCGAAGCTGGTTTTAGTAAGGTGATGGGCCCCTGGACCAAGCTCTTGACTCAACTACCGCAACGTCCTCTTTCCTTTTCTTCCCCAACACACCTTTAGTGCCATTTTGAATGTCCTGTGAGGTTGCCTTGATTGCTGAATAACTCATGATTTTGTTAGACTTGAGTCCTTCCTCTACCATGCTTCCCATTTTTACCACATCGTTGAAGGATTTCCCTACTGCTAACACCAAGTAACTGAAATAAGTGGGCTCCAAGGCCTGCAAGAAATAATCAACCATTTCACTCTCTTTCATAGGAGGGTCAACCCTTGCTGCTTGCTCTCTCCAATGGAAGTCGTATTCTCTAAAAATCTCCCCAGGCTTCTTCTCAATCTTCATCAATGACAGACGGTCTGGGACAATTTCAAGATTGTACTAAAAATGGTAGGTAAATGCTTGGGCCAGATCGTCCCATGTGTACCATCGACCATGATCTTGTCGGGTGTACCCTTCCAAAGCTGAGCCACCTAAACATTGACTAAAATACGCCATCAGTAATTCATCTCTTCCACCCGCCCCTCTCATCTTGCTAAAACAACCTCTCAGGTGTGCCACTGGATCACCATGCCCGTCATATAAATCAACAATGGGCAACTTGAACCCCGTTGGTAATTGGACATCTGGGAACTGACACAGGTCTTTATATGTCATGCTTACTTGTCCACCTAGCCCCTGCATATTTCTGAAAGATTTCTCCAAGCTCTTGACTTTTATAATCATCTCTTCTTTTTCAGAATTCTTGGAAGGCTTCTCAATTTCTGCCGAGAGATAAAAATGAGGAGTGTAAGAACATGGCTCTAGTGCTTTGAAGGTCGGTTCTAGGGGATAGTAATGATTGTCATGAGTCTGAAATAGAGGCTCACTGGAAGATCGATGTAATGCAGCAGGTGGAGGTTCCACAAACAAATGAGTGATTGGTGGGGGAGTGTATAGGACTTGTTTGGGTGGTGGAGCTGGTGGTGTTTGGGAGTTAGTGCCATAGCATTGTTGGTAGGTGGGAAAGGCTGGAGATGAATTCATAGTAGGAGGCTCCTGGGGTTGGGCTAATGGTGGGATATAAGTACGGTTGGCAGGATAAACCGGTGGTGGATGCCCCTTTGACCAGGCCTGGTACATTTCAGCCATTTGCTAATTTAGCTTATACATCTCATATTTCATCGCATTAACATCCAATTCATCCACCTCTCTTGACGGATCAACAATACTCGCCTCTAGTTCTTCGTTGGCCATGTTCAGCTTGTTCTTGGACCGGGTGTTGTAGGAGTAAGGTGCCAGAATGCCAATAAACTAACCAACATTTTATACTGACAAGATTTTCCTTTGATTGAAATAGGGGCAAAAAATTTCGTTTGTTTCGGAGAAACTCTCCGTAGGGGAAAGAGCAAGCACCAAACCAAGTTTGGCTGTAAACTCTAAAGAACTTTCTGGAAAATGTGGCTTAGTTATATCTCAAAACAATCATGAATACTGTAGAGGAATGTAAGTTGGTGTCAAAGTTTGCATGTTTAAGATATGATTCAACTAGGAGTTTTCGTGGCCTTCCTGGAAAGTGTGGCTTAGTTAAATTTCAAAAAAATCATGAATAGCGTAGAGGAATGTAAGTTGGTGTCAAAGTTTGCATGTTTAAGATAGGATTCAATTAGGAGTTTTCAGGACCTTCCTGGATAATAGGATGTAGTTTAAGACCCTCTTAGATAACAGGACATAGCAGAAGTAATACCTTTAGAAGATATAGCTTAGATCTATAATTGACGTTTAATTAAGAGTTGTCAGGACCTCCCTGGATAATAGGACTTATCATTCAAATTCTCAATAATAGTTGGTAGAACGATTCAGTTTAACACTCACCTACGTGCCCAGCCACCAAACTGGGACAGAAAGTTTTCTTTATTCTGTTTGTTTTGTTGAAGTCAGGAGCCCAGCTGGAGAACAAATGATCATATTTCAAATCATCAGTCAGGAGCCCGCCAGGAGAACAAGGGATTACATTTTGAGTTTAGCAATCAGGAGCCCGCCTGGAGAATAAGGGAATACATTCAAGTATCAGAAATTAGGAGCCCACCTTGAGAACAAAGGAGTACAATTCAAGTTTTAGCTTTCAAATTATTGCTGATATTTGGTAACATGCTGTAGTTTACAATCACATGTGTGCCCAGCCACTAAACTGGGGCAAAAAGGATCAAAATATTCTTCAATTCATGCAGGACTATTCTATTGAACGTGATACAGGACTCATTGTTAATCTATTCGGACGAGCACTACCAGGCGTTGATGAAAATATTGAACGAGGCCCACTTCCTAACAAGTTCTCTGTAAACCATCTGAAAAAGATAGCAAACAAGATTTTTGAGGTAAAACAGAGTCACTTTTTCTAATGATGAATCGCCCATGGAGGGTACTGAGCATAATAGAGCCCTTTATCTTACAATAAAGTGCTAATAAATCCTGAAAATAAAAAAAAATAGCTACAAACTCTACAGAAAACACTGTTCCATTAAAAATCTTCTGCAATTCTTGAAGTTTTTTGGTTTTTGAAGGTTATTCTGATTCATCTGGGTTGAAAAGTGGTTTGAATTAAGAGTCGTGGCTTGTTTCTGTTGCTGCTGATCTATTACTGTTGCTTCCTCTTAAGTTTCAAGCTAATTTTTGGTATCTTTTACTATTATTCAGGTACACACTTTTGCATTCCAGCTAAATGTAAAGCGTGATTTGGAGTCAAAAATGAAAATCCGGAATTTTGAGTTGTATTCACCTTTAGTTGGGTTCATAGTTTAGCTTACTTGTCTACTTTCTCTTATATAGAAAATTTCACTTACTACCTTTCAAACTATGACTAGGTGATTAGAGACTTAGCTTCTGAATATCATATGACATGGAAGCTTGGTCTGTTGTCCATCTTAGTATAGCCCTTTATAAGTAGTCATTTGTACTACTTATTTGTTTTTAAGGTCAGTATTTGGACTGGTTTAAATGCAGTTGATTCGAGGTTCTGTTGTTTTAGATTATTAAATATGTACTGGGTGAGATTTCTAAGGCTGCTATTGTATGGATTTGAATCTTGCCCGCAAGTTGAATTGGTGGTTCAATGCCATAGTTTTTGAGTTTGATTTGTGCAATAAGCCTCAGTAATACTAAATATCTGCTTTCTTAGAGCAAGGATCAAGGTATGCCTCATTATTTTTCTTTAGATCTAGTTAAAATTGGTTTCATGTCTAGCTTAGTTCTTCTTTCAAAATTTGAGTCCTGTATCACGTTCTTCTAGTATATCGTCTTTTAGGTTTCAAGCGAGGCATTTGTGTTCTTGAAGAACTATAATTCAAACAATAAATTTATAGTTTGACAAGTCACAAAACTTGCTAAGTTATAAGGGGTTTTCATTGTCATTGGCAATATCACAATTACAATTCGAATCTCATGTAATATGTTGATGATTTAGCTTGTTCGAAATTAGGATGTGAATTCTTAGTACTACTCTATGTTCAGTTTGTTTTTTTAGACAATAACGATCACTTGGGGTTGCCCTTTAAGCAAATAACTTGTCTAATATGATTGGTGCATCTTCATGGCAAGATTGGTTAAAAAATGCTGACGTTAATTAGTCAGCACTCTTTGATCAACAAATAATTGGGGGGTATGAGATTGGTCCCAGCGTAGGCCCATATGAGGAGTAATCTGATTAAGGCCCTTTTCGTCACCATGAACAGGGCTCATTGGAGCCCAAATTTGATGTCGCCTTAAGGGGGCTGTCCAGGTGTTTTCTTGAAGTAATTTTCTTTGGGTTTGGCTCTCTAATACGCTGCTTTTAAGTCATCTCCTCGGGTAAAACCTTCAGCTCAAAATAATTAGAATCCTTTAAGTTTTCCTTAATTAATCAGTTGAGGTGAGTCGTGCCAAACAAAAATGATAATTGCATGGCCCTCGCTTAGTTAATCTTATTTTATCCTTAGAAATCGAGGCGTGCGAATTTTCATGGCCCTCGCAAAGTTGCAAACGCGAAATTGCTTTAAGCGCGTTAGTTTAATAATATTGCCTTCCTAAAATTCGGGTGCACATTTATATGACCCAAATCCAAATCTTATCAATGATAGATGAAATATGTCAAGGATTGCGGGTGCATTTATGTGACACGATTTAAGACTTATTTCAAATAATGCAGCAATTTTCCTTGAAAAATAATTAAATAAAGCGGTTAAAGTTTAAAATTGCACCATAGGCTAAAACATGTACTAAAATCAAATAATAGGCCATTTATAATAGTTCAGCGATCGTGCTAGAACCACGAAACTCGGGGATGACAAACACCTTCTCCCGGGTTAATAGAATTCTTTACCCGAATTTCTGGTTCGCGGACTATAATATAGATTCAACCTTTTCCTTGATTCGGGATTTGAACCAATGACTTGAGATACTATAAATCTCCCAAGTGGAGACTCTGAATCTCTTAATAAAATAATCCCATTTCGATTGTCACTTTAATTGGAAAAACTCCCTTTATTATACCCTTTTCGGGGGTGTAGTAGGAAAAAGGAGGTGTGACAGCTCTTAGTCACACCTGAAAAAATCAATCGGGATTTGTGTTTGAGCCCAAGAAGATCGGTCTGGGAGGGTCTCTCTTGTACTATTGCGACTGAACTCTATGTTGTGTTCTAGGGAGTCCTAGTAGAGTGGCCAGAACTGTCACACCTCCTTTTAGCTTAGGATCCCTCAATTCTTGACTTGCTACCCCACTTGAAAATTAAAAAGCCCAAGTGGGGGTGTTTGGACATTAATATATCAATAAGACCTCACTTCTGAGCCGTTGGATCAAAGATCCTCGATAGCTGGGATTGAATAAAGGGAAACAATGTCGTTTTATTACAGGAGCAGTTGGACCGGGTGAGAAAAATGGGTTTGGGCCGGGTAAAGGGGCTATTTGGGGCGGGTTCAGGGGTAATTACTTGGGCTGCGCCAAATTGGCCTAACAGCCTTTTGATCCTTTTTCTTTTCTTTTCATTTTTCAATTTATTCTTCTTTTCTAATTTCCTCTAAATTAAAATTAAAAATAAACCTAAATTAATCCCTAATCAAATTATCTTATCAAATTAAATTAACTAACTCCAAGTAACAATTAGCACAAATAATTAAGAACCAAATTAAAGGAAACACTACCAAAGTTCAAAAATTAAAATTAAAAGTGCAAAATAACTATTTTTGTAACTTTTTTCCACTTTTTATGAAATAACTAATTTACCACCTAACTCAAAAATGTAAAATTAAATTCTACATGCAAATGCAATATATTTTTTGTATTTTTCATTAATTTAACAAAAATTAACATGCGCAGACAAATGCAAATAATTAACAAAAATGCTATAAAAATCTACGAAATCGCGAACAATGAAAGAAATTATTTTACTTCGAATTTATGGGAGTAATTCATATAGGGCAAAAACCACGTGCTCACAGCTGCCCCTCTTTTCTCGAAAACACGGAGAGTTTTTGTGCAAAGATATAGTGAGCGGATACGAGCAATTTTTGCCCATTTGAATACTCTGTGGGAAGCATTTTTAAAAGAGTTGACCACACCCTGCTTCTGATGTTGCCTACATATCCTTGGCTAAAAAGGAATCAGGTCAGTGTAGTTCGGGAAGGTTTGGTAGCTGGGACTACCATGAAGCTGTGGTTTCACTACTGCTGCTACTGCTACTAAACCCCCTTATTACACCATGTCAAAATAAAGAGAAGCTATACTAAACTATAATCTATGAATTACAAAACCTATCTATATCTTCAAACTTGATCCCGCAGCTCTTGTTACCACACTGCATTGTATTCTCCTAGTGACATTCCTTTATTGTCGACTTGAATTGTAATCTGAGATGTTTTCCTTTTCTCCAGGCTGATACCTGACTGTTGAAGTCGAATTGTATTTCCTTGCTCTCCTGGCGGGCTCCTGACTGCTAGACTTGAAATGTATTCCTTGCTCTCCAGGGGGCTCCTGACTGCAACTTGAAATGTATTCCCTGCTCTCCAGGTGGGCTACTGATTATTGAACTTGAAATGTATTCTCTGCTCTCCAGGCGGGTTCCTGACTACTTACATGAAATGTATTCTCTGCTCTCCAGGAAGGCTCCTAATTTCGACAAAATAGACAAAAACAAAGAAAGTTTTCTACCCCAGTTTGGTAGCTGGGATCATATATGAGTGTTAATTGAATCATATTACCAAATATAAAAAAGAACTTAAATGCTAAAACTTGAATTGTACTCCATTGTTCTCCAGGTGGGCTCCTGACTGCTGGCTTGAAATGTATTCCATGCTCTTATTCCCTTATTCTCCAGGCGGGCTCCTGACTGTTGAACTTGAAATGTGCTCCCTTGTTCTCCAGGCGGGCTCCAGACTGCTGACTTTGAAATGTGCTCCCTTGTTCCCCAGGCGGGCTCCTGACTTAAATAAAATTAACAAAATGAAGAAAACTTTCTGCCCCAATTTGGTGGCTGGGCACATATGTGTTTGTAAACTACACCATGTTACCAAATATCAGTAAGAATGTTAAAGCTAAAACTTGAATTGTACTCCTTTGTTCTCCAGGTGGGCTCCTGATTGCTGAAACTTGAATGTATTCCCTTGTTCTCCAGGCGGGTTCCTGATTGCTCAACTCGAAATGTAATCCCTTGTTCTCCAGGCGGGCTCCTGACTGCTGAACTCGAACATGCTCCCTTGTTCTTCAGGCAGGCTCCTGACTGTTGATTTGAAATGTGATCCCTTGTTCTCCAGCTGGGCTCCTGACTTCAACAAAACAAACAAAACAAAGAAAACTTTCTGCCCCAGTTTGGTGGTTGGGCATGTAGGTGAGTGTTAAATAGAATCATTCTACCAACTATTATTGAGAATTTGAAAGCTAAGTCCTATTATCCAGGGAGGTCCTGACAATTCTTAATCAAACGTCAATTATAGATCTAAGCTATATCTTCTAAAGGTATTACTTCTGCTAAGTCCGGTTATCTAATAGGGTCTTAAACTACATCTTATTATCCAGGAAGGCCCTGAAAACTTCTAATTGAATCATATCTTAAACATGCAAACTTTGGCACCAACTTACATTCCTCTATGCTATTCATAATTATTTTGAAATTTAACTAAGCCACGTTTTCCAGGAAGGTCCTGAAAACTCCTAATTGAATCTTATCTTAAACATGCAAACTTTGACACCAACTTACATTATTCTACGCTACTCATGATTCTTTTGAAATTTAACTATGCCACATTTTCCAGGAAGGTCCTGAGAGTTTACGGTCAAACCTGTTGTGGTGCTTGTTTTTTCCCCTACGGGGAGTTTCTCCGAAACAAACAAAATTTTCTACCCCTATTTTAATAAAAGTAAAATCATGTCAATTTAAAATGGTGGTTAGTTTATGGCATTCTTGCTGAAGGTATCTCCGCTGCCGTGTTTTGCTTTGACCTGCTTCCCCGAACTGACTCTCAACTGCTTGACTTTCTAACTGACTTTCAAACCCTATGACCTTTGATGATCCGAGTGTTCTATATCCATACCGTTTTTTACACCTCTGACCCTTTTATCTAAACCTTTTCATCTCCCTCGACATTACCAAATCATTCTACCGATGAAACTTTTAGTGATTCCTTGTATCCCACTTTACATTATGTTACCTTTGGTATGTTCTAGCCACAATGTGCTTTGCAATTTCGGAAGCTGGCAGTGAGCTTTGAAATCCTTTCTTATTTGCTTTGAACAAGACTGACATCGAAATATCTTAGAGAAACAAAAACCCCGAAAGAAATGAAATGCAATGACCTTGAGAGTTAAGGATAAAGAAAATCCAAAATTAGCCGACTTGCTAAAAAAAAGAAAAGGAAAAGAGACTTATCTGACTGGAACGGCTGGCACTATTGATCATGGCATGCATTTCGGACTAATCGGCCCAATCTGTCCAACCAATCAACTTTCAGTTGCCATACTTTGTTGCCCCGGAATTCCATAACCTGATTCCTTCACCCAAACACTAACCTTGTTCATTCTGCGGTGACCTGAAAGGTTTTCACCTACAGACCTCTCCCATCTGTTCACTTCTAAACTCACTTTCGCCTTAAGGTTCCCATGAGGGTTTTCACAATTAAGACTCTCTCATTTTTGTTTTCTCTCAACTCCCTTTGCCTTACGGTGCCCATGAGGGTTTTCACCAATAAGACTCTCTCATTTTTATTATTTTTCTTCTTGGACCGGAGTGTTGCCCCTGAGATGAATCACCTTTATCTGCTCGACTTGGCATTTCCTGAAGACTGATCAGAAGGTCTTTCTTTGGACCGTAATATGGCTTTTGGATAGGGCTAGAAAGAAGGGGTATAACATTCTCAAAACAATTCAGCTGGGTTTAAAATTACAACTTTCGGAATCAGATTTCTCAAAACAACCGCAACTTTTGCCCAGTTTCTTGCTTGGGGACTTTTGGATTTTTATTATGATGGGATCGAACCGTGAGGCTACCTACGTATCCTTAAAAGGAATCAGGTCAAACGTAGTTCATGCATCTGACCTAACTAATTTTTTTTTCATCTTCTTCATGTTTCTCTTTTTTTTCTTTTTCTTTTCTCTTTTTTTCTTTCAAAACAAATTGCCCTAGCTTCTATTTTTTGGGGGCATGGACCTTTGACTGTTCTTTTCTTCTTCTTTTTCACTTGAACTTTCTGAGAATTGCCTTAGTTTTTACTCTTGGGACATGGACTCTTTTCTTTTTTTTTCATTATTTTTTTATTTTCATCTTTTATTGGGCTTTTAACTCTAAACTTGATTCCCAAAAGAGGGTGGTCAAAGAAAATAACATAGGCTCAAAGGGGTGACAAAGGGTATAAAGTGTTTGGGTATCAAAAAAGGGCCTCCCAACCTCGGGAATGACAAAGTTATTATCCTTTTGCAATCACAACATTGATGAACATGCCTGCCTTCTTGGTGTGTCATGGTCACAAAACACTTTCTATCCATTAACGTCAAACTTTCCAACAATCTTCAATTGATTCTTCCTCAAGCCTGATCTTTACGAGGATCTAAAGGTGACTTTTACTCGACCTTAATTCCCAAGTATTTCAACTCTTTATTCATCCTCAAAAGTGTTTTTTCAGCTATCCAATTCCAGATTAAATCAGTTTCTAAGATCTGGCCAAAATTTCTGCATGCATGTCATGTTATTAGAACTAGCGCAAAAAGAACTAAGAACAGAATGACACAAAAGGACAAACTATATTTTTATTGAGTAAAGGATAAAAAGGTTTGATAACAAGACAAAAAACCTAAAATCTGAGTTATCACCCTAAAATAACTAAGATAATGAAAACAGCAACAAAACAAACAGACAAGACTCACACAAACAGAATGGAGGGACAGAATATTGTAATGTTATAATGGGTTTTAGCACTCCATCAGAGTCTCCATTTGGTAGTGGCGTACTTCTTCAACATCTTAAAGATTGGCTCACGGATGACTATGTACTGTGTTATGAACCGGCTGATATAGTTGAGTCTTCCCAAGAAACTCATCATGTCCTTCTTGTTCTTTGGCGATGGTAGTTCTTGAGTGGCTTTGACTTTTGATGGATCCAGTTCTATTCCTCGGCGGCTCATGATAAACCCAAGCAACTTCCTAGCAGGAATCCCAAATGCACACTTTGCGGGATTTAGTTTCAAGTTGTACCTTCGCAATCTGTTAAAAAACTTCCTCAGATCTTTTATGCGGTCAACGACCTTCTTGGATTTGATAATAACATCATCCATATATATACATCTATCTTCTTGTGTATCATGTCATGGAAAATGGTAGTCATAGCCCTCATGTAGGTGACCCCTATATTCTTTTGGCTGAATGGCATTATCTTGTAACAATACATTCCCCATAGTGCAATGAAAGCCAATTTCTCAGCATCTTCTTCATCCATCTAGATCTGATGGTAACCGGTGAAACAATCCACGAATGACTGCAGTTCAAGCTTGGCACAATTGTCAATCAAGATGTGTATATTTGGCAAAGGGAAGTCGTCTTTCGGACTGGCCCGGTTGAGATCCCGGTAGTCGACACAGACTTTGAATTTCCTATCTTTCTTTGGTATTGGAACGATATTGGCTAACCATGTCGGGTATACCACTACCCTAAGAACCTTATCTTTGACTTGCTTAGTGACTTCTTCCTTGATTTTCAAACTCATATTCGGCCTTATTTTTCTGAGCTTCTATTTTACCGGCGGACATGTCAGATCAGTTGGCAGTTTATGAGCAACAATAGACATACTTAGACCGATCATCTCATCATATGACCAGGAAAATATGTCCTCATATTCCCTTAAAATTTTTTTGTATTCCTTCTTTTCTGATGGCGATCAGTGAAGGCTGATTCGTGTTTCATTGACATTTTCTTCATCTCCCAAATTAACAATTTCTGTTTTGTCTAGGTTGGATTTAGGTCTGTTCATAAAGTTCTCTACTTCTTTCACAAAATCCTTTGGTATGTCATCTTCCTCTGAATCAATGTCTGTTTGTTGCATTGCCTCATTTCATGTCACAGTCAAGGGTTCATCAAGATAAGTAATAGTAATGGTGTATAAATAAAGTAATAAGAGAAAAATAATAATAATAACTATTGATTCATAAGAAAAGTCAAAATGCTTTTGATAAATTTCATAATTGTTTTGAACATTGAAGATCTTATTGTGGGAATAAAAATTCAAAAAGAAAATCATCTAGTAAAAAGGCAGTGCATGATGCTTGTTTTTATCCTTGCTACCCCGAGGCTCGCGGGCTCTGGTTGTTTTGATAGTCTAGTTATTGAGGCGTGCTCCTCTGCTTACGACCTATATGGAAGGGCCTTCCTCCCCCTCCTACTCAATTATAACACATCAATCCATATCATTGTCTTCTAAAAACAAGTTTTTCACTGACGCTAGCGCCTCTTCTTTGTCTGTCCCATAGACGATGTCAGCCTATTGGAAAGTCTATTCTAAGTGCGGTATTAGCTGCTCCAGTGGGTAGTAAGGACCATGCCATGGTGGCGACCAGTTGTTAAACTCTTCCCAAGTGTATTCATATCCCAAGCCGAAAGTGGTGCCATGCTTCTTGAGTGTTATGGGTTTAGCTATTCCTTGGAGGTTTTTGCCAAGTCCTTTGCCAGGCTCGTACCCACTCCAATTCAATATACTTTTGATCTTGTTATCCCACCACTTTTCTTTGTCGACAAAATTGACCCGCTCGATGTGGTGGTAGGTCTCTTCGCCTAGCTTTCTTCTTCCTCCAATTGCTGAAATGGTCTGACGACTGTATATAGGGTTGCTACCGTCGCCGTGAATGATCACCTCCTGGTGATTCCATTCAAATTTTACCACCTAGTGCAAGGTTGATGATACGGCCCCAGCAGTGTGAATCCATTGCCGCCCCAATAACAAGTTATAGGATCCAGGTACATTTATTACTTGAAAATCAACATCAATTCGGGTTGGTCCCATCTGCAGACACAAGATAATCTCACCGATGGTGGACCTCTGAGACCCATCAAAAGCTTTTATGTTGATTGATCTTTCTTTTATCTCGTGTCGCCCTTTGCCCAACTTCTCGCACGTTACTAGAGGATAGCTTTTAAGGATGGAACCCCCGTCAACCAGGATCCTGGTGATGAAACAGTCCTCACATTGAATGGTGATATGTATCGCTCTATTGGCTCATCCCTTTAAGTGGTAGCTCGTCCTCATAGAAAGTGATTTTGTGGCTCTCTAATGCCTGTCCCACTATATTGGTCATTTCCCCACCAGTGATGTTGCTTGGCACGTAGGCTTCACTTAGTATCTTTAGCAGAACATTTTTGTGTGCCTTGGAATTCTGTAATAGTGAGAGGATGGATATTTGTGCTGGTGTTTTATTCAGTTGGTCAATGACCAAGTACTCTTTGGCCTGTATTTTTCTCCAAAGGTCGTCCGGACCTGTCTCAATGATGTATGGCCGGTTGGAGGCCTACTTGTTGGACTCAACTAGGTACTCAGGGCTATAAACTCTCCCTGTTCTTTTCATTCCCTGTGCTGCAATAGTCTCTTCGAACCTAACCTTGCCTTTCCTCATAGCCTCGGTTGTGTAATCCCAGGGTATGGATTTTGTGTGAAATGATGGCATGATAAAAATCGCCACTGGGATCGGTGTGACCACTTTTACTTCGAATGGGACATGTTCTTTGGGTGGCAAAACTACAACATCAAATGGTGTTGGTGCTTTTGCTGATGGCACTGCCTCAAACTCAAGAGGGATAGACACAACTACCTCAGTGAACTCAGATGGTTGGATATGGACCATGATGGGGTTGAGGGTAACTGCTGGCTTCTTTGGATCATCGCACTCCGTGATCAACTCGATGGATCCCTTGGGATCCCAATCATTCTCTATTTCAATAATGTGAATATTCTCGCCCTTACAGTCTGTTAGAGGGATTTTGCGGACATTTGGGGCAGGTTCCTTTGCCATAATAACCTTATTATCAATTAGAGACTAGATTATGTCTTTCAAGGAACGACATTCATCGATGGTGTGCCCTTTCATGCCTGAGTGATATGCACAAGATTTGTTTGGGTTAACCCTACTGAGAAGGGTTCTCAAGGGTTGTAGCAGGGATGTGGGTGACATAATCGGCAACTTTGAGTCTTTCATATAGTTGGTCAATATGTTCAGTAATGGCTGTATATTGTTTGAGAGGTCTACTGTCAAAATTTGGTTAGGGTCTAGGGATGTTTTGACGGGTAGGAGGTGATTGATAGTGGGATGGTTGAGTATTGCAAGCTTGGTATACATGTGCGAGTTGGGAATATCTGGGCGAAGTAGGCTGATATATGGAAGGTTTAGATGGTTGATAGGCGGGTGGCGAGGGTGCTTGGTAGTTTGGAGTAGGCTAATATGTGAGTAGAGGTGTCGGTTAGGTTTGGTACTTGATAGGAGATTTGGTTCTTTGTGCAACCATTACGGCTCCTGCGTCCTCTTTTTGGACACACCACCGAATTGTAAGGCCTTATTTGTAGCTTGTAAAGCCTCGAAGTTTGTGACTATACCGCTCTTAATGCCTTCTTCAATTCATTCCCCTAGCTTGATAATTTCAGAAAATTTATGGCTTTCAATCATCATTAGTCGTCCATAGTATTGTGGGTCTTGGGCCCGAATAAAGAATTTGTTCATTTGTTCCTCTACTAAGGTAGGTCGACCTTAGCAACTTCAGACCTCTAGCGAGTAGCATACTCACAAAATATTTCTATAGGCTTCTTCTTTAGATTTTGAATATAGAACACATCCGACACATTCTCTATGTTAAACTGGAACCTGTTCATGAAATCGGACGCCATGCCTACCCAGCTTGAACATTTCTTTGGATCCTGGTTGATGTACCAAGACAGCGCATCTCTTTTTAGGATCCTCATGAAATCTTCATGCGAATTCTCTCGTCTTTCCCTACCCCAACCAGCTTGTCACAAAACATCCTCAAATGGACCCTTAGATCACCTGTACCATCAAACATCTCAAACTTTGGAGGTTTGTACCCCTCGGGAAATTTAACATTGGGCTGTATACAGAGATCTTCTTAATTTAGCCCTTTAATTCCCTTGTTTACTTCAATGGCTTGGATCTGGCTAGTCAATTTCTTAAGTTCTTCGGCCAGGTTCCTGATGAAAAAATCTTTATCATCAGACTCTGGTGTGCGTGAGATGGGTTGGGTGGAGAGTGGCATGGTCTCCACATAGATGGGGGTGTTATGGTATGTGTGGAAGTGGTCAGTTTTGGAGTTTTGAAGTTCTAGGAGAAGTAACGAGGTATTGTTTGAGGTCTGACAGGTGTGATATTGGGTCTTTGGTGGAACAATATGAGGAGTGGGATGATTTTGTTGCTTCGGGATGTTTTGAGGTGGTGTAGGGTTTTGAGTATTGGGAAAGGTGATATCTTGGGGCTGAGCGAGAATGACAAACTTGCCAGATTGCGAACCTGGTCGAGCTCTTCCTAGAACTTCTGCAATTTCTGTTCAAACTGGGATATATTTTCCTTAGGAACTAGAGTACCATGACCATTAGTGACCTCTAACCGGTCAGTTGAATTCTCTTTTTTGACGTTGTTCAAATCTTCCATCTTACCTTTGTTCTTGTTTTGATAGGACTAAGAGGAGGAGTGTTAGAAGGCCCCTAGATCTCGTTGAATAGGATGATGTTGCCAGAGTGCAGGAACTAACCTTTGGGGAGGGGAATAAAACAAAAGTAAAAACAAAAAGGTAACCAAGTTAGTGAGGATTATAAAAAATGTTGCAATATTTAAAAACATAGTGCGGGAATGCAAATTGTGTCCTAATTGGGGACCTCTTTGTGCCCGAGATAAGCCTAGCGACAGATTTATTTGGAGAACCTAGAATGCCAAATGCTTCATTTTATTGATAAAAAATAGACAAATACCAAAACGACACTAAAGGCAAGAATTAAATCACTAATGGCCATTGGCCTTATTACATTCTATAAAGAAAAAAGATAAACTCCTATCTATTTGTTCCCAGAAGGACCCTCCCCATATTCAGAATCCTTTGCTCCATCGAACAGCTTCCCCAACTCGCGAAGTCCCAGCAATAGGTAGGCCCTGACTAGGTATCCTCCTTCGGTTCCCTCAGCATTTTGGCAGTCTTCAACCCTCTTGAGAAACTTTCTTTCTAACTTCACTATGCCCCGCTCTAAGTATCCCAGTCGCTTGTTGGCACTGGCAGCCATGTCCTTCCATTCCTCAATTAACTTCTGGTTAGATTCTTGTATCTCGCAGTGCTCGCTTTCGCACTCCCAAATTCTCTTGCATAATTGGTTGTATTTGACCTGTGCCTCGGCCCTTTCATCTATAACCCTATGACCTTGAGCAAACCCCGGTTGGCCCAAACCAACATGGTTGTCTTCCAACCAACCCGAGTAGAAAGGAGCACAACCAGCATGATACTTGTCTGGCTCGATGGTATCCTTTCTCAGTATGATCTTGTAGTGCCACATATGCTGTGCTTGGCACTTGTAAGGACTAGCATCCTCTTGGAAGTCAGCTTGGAAATGGATCATCTTGTGGACCCTAGGTATAACCTACTTCCTACCAGCTTGCCTCATAACCCAAAGCGATATATAAGGGTATGTCCCCCTGAAACTAATCAATATCAGAAAAGGTGTGTCTCTTGATCGGGCAATGAATTCCTCCATTGGAAACAATTCGAACATCCACTAAATTTGCTCCTCGGTCAAATTATCAAATAGTTTGACCCATCCTTTAGCATCCTCCAGCTGAGCAAACATATCACGGATGTAATTCATTTGCTTTGGATGATGGAAAGCGATATGATCATCCCAGTCCCTACGCCGTATTTCTTGTTGATATTCACCCTTTTGGAGATGTTCCATGAGCTAGAGTTGGAGTAATAGATTGCAACCTTCAAATTGTTTTGCTCCTAGTTGACACTTTTCCAAGGCTCGCTATATGCCTGAAATAATCATGGGTATTATGCTAAACGCCTGCCCATCAATCCCTTCCATTAGGGTTTTGGTTACCGTAGCTAGTTTGGTGTGGATCCTTGCTTTCTTCATTGGAAACACGACCAGCCCCAGGAAATAGAACACAAAGACAAAAACTCTGCGGTGGATGTTTCCCAAAGATGTGAGGGCAAATTCACCAGAGTAAGAACGGTACGATTTGCTGTGACCGTACTTTTCATACATGTAATCAAAAGGAATGTATGAATCCTTCAAGCATGTTAATTCTGGATTCTTCTTCAAACCCATCATTTTAAGGAAGTCTCTACCTTTGTGGTTCTCAGGCATTAGTTAACCCGGAGTTCCCCACACTAAACTAGCCAATCCTCCTATTTCCTCTAGTAGGGGTGTCATTTCAATGTCCCCAAAGCGGAACACAACCTTTTCACAATCCTAAAATAGTGAGGCAGCTTCTATGATCTTATTGTTGGGTTGAATTTCCAGGAGGGAAGGTAGATTTCCTAGATATTTTCATACGAGAGTCTGATCACTAGAGTGAAGATCTTTCCACCAGCTTAACAGTCTTGGGTGGATATTGGTAACCATGCCGAAACTGGGGATTTCGTGCCTCATTATCTGCAAAATAGAAGGGTTAGACCCTACCCCCATCTTACTCGACTATTTAACATCAACAATTAACATTAGGCATTATTTTATCCAAATAAATGCACAGAACGTGATGGTGTCCGTTTGGGTTTAGGAAAACCCAGTGGACTTTGGACAGGGCTATCTTAAAGGATCATTATGTGGACAACATAACTAATCCGGCGAGTTTTGACCCTGATACATGCATAATTAAATGGAGTAAGGTTTTTATGGGGTCTTAGACTGGTACCCTAGAGTGGACAACTCAAGGGGGAAGGCTTAGAACTGTCGACTACATCGCTGATCGACTAGTTTTACCACAAATATGCATTTCCGAATTTAGGGGTAATGATATAGGAAGAGCGCAACAACTCATTATAAGCGTTGCTATAGTATTTTTTTTTGGCATGAGTGGAGTATGATGTTGAGCATGACTCTGCAATTATTAAAAGACATCATGTTGACATGTATTTGCACATTAAGGAAGCGATACATACAGCAGTTTCATAATTTAAAGCAATAAAGGAAAGAAAACAAGGGAGACATTTGAGTTTTGCTTTTTAAAGAAGAAATTAAATGCTAAAGGGAATTTAAAATAATAATTGCACACAAAGAGATGTACAAATTCACAAGTATAATCTAAAAAGGTAAAAGCGTAAAAATCCCCAGCAGAGTCGCCATGCTCTCGTGCCCCCTTTTTTCCCTCCTCGCATCGAGAGAATCAGATTTATGACATTTTTGGGTATGGGACAACTCGTTCCTTTTGGGAACTGGGTTTTGCATTTTTTGAAGAGTCGCCATCTAATGATTTATAGGGAATTAGGACACCTACAAGGTTCAACTACAACTACATTTTGATAACCAGAGATAGGGTAAGGGCTTGAAATTATCCCAATGGGAAGGTGTTAGGCACCCTCAGGATCCACTAGTGTAGTTCTCGGTCAGATAATTCTTTGTGACTTTGGTGCAATTAACATATAAGCAGATAAGGCTCAAATAAGAGGGTATTTTAATACACAAATGCTTGGAAGTAAACAAAGTTTGAAAGGGTGATTTTTGAAAAGAAGTCATAATACTTTAAAGACAAAAAAAGAGAGGGGAAGGGGATCCTAGGTTTATTCATAATATGGATCACATCAATGCAATACTCGGATAATCACTCCTCAAAAGAGGGCTACACGTGGTATTAGCGCACTGGTCATCATATCCATATCTACCCTTCCCGCCCCATTAAGGTACTAAAGCGCGGATTGGTCTCGACCACTATTGCATGCTATTACCCGCCCCATTCCTATTAGTCCCGAAGGTACTTAGGACTACTATTCTTAAAAGGGAGGGGTATTAGGCCGACTTTGAGGTGTCAAAGGTAAAAAATCTAAGGTGACATACAAAACATAAAGGACAACTAAATAATAGGGGAAGAACATAAACATTGAAGGCTCACATATACCTCCTCAAACAAAGCAATCAAATTGCATGACTCAAACAATAAGCAGGGTCGGAAAACATTAAGGAAAAGAAAAGGAGTTTAAGTTGTAGAAGCAGACCAATTTATTAAATAACTCAGATAAGAAGTCTAAATCAGGCCTGCCTGCTGGTTGTAGCAATTGCTGATTAACATAAACGAGCTAAGCTTTATTTATTGTTATTACCTAAGGTTTGCCTAAGTGTTTGGGGTAAAATCCTATAAGCATGGTATCTATTACGGATTCATAATGCAGCAAAGTACTAAAAAAGAGCAGTTTGAAATCCTATAGGCATGCTTGCTAAAATGTGTTAAATAGAGAGATTGAGTTACTTCAAAATTGGTTTAGAATAGACTGATTTTAAATTAGACTAGTTTCAGATTTTGCAGATGATGATATCCATTATTACTTATTTTAACTCCTATAGACATGATATCTAGTGAATATGAAATGGAAACAGGCAGGGTTTTTTTTACCCGCGAATTCTATAGGCATGATTTCTATACATTATACTGATTTTAACATTATAAACATGATACCCATTTATAGCCGTTTAGATCCTAGAGCTTGATCTCTAAGTGGTAATAAACGTGCAGAATTTAAAATAAAGTTCTATGGGTAGGTGATCTAGGTACGAAGTTGAACATGCAGAATTTTAAATGAACCCCTATAGGCATGGTGTCTAAAATGTAGAATTGAACACGCAGGATGTAAAACAGTCCTATAGGCATGCTTTCTAAGTGCAGAATTGAATCATTCAAAACACAAATCCCATATGCATGTTTTCTAAGTGTAGAATTGAATCATTCAAAACACAAATCCTATAGGCATGTTTTCTACCCTTGAGCATGCATAATTACCCATCCCTTTTTCACTAGCCAGCCCCAACTGTTCATTACAAGTTATTACAGACCAGTTGATGAATTACATCATAAAAATACATAAAAATGGGAAATTACAACAATAAGAAGCCTGATTCTGACTTCCTCTCTGAGTTATGGAACAAAATGCCTCAAATACCACTTGTTTCAAAGCATCTCAAGGACCTGGGTATGTTAAAGTTCCCTAAGAGTCTCAAGGACCCTGGGCAGTACTTACATCCAGGTTTATAGAACCAGATAGAGATGAGTGTAGTGTGGAAGGGCCAACCCTTATGTGTCCAAGTTCAAAGGGAGCTCATGGGTCCCATGGCAAGGCTCACACAAGAGGGGCAGAGCTTAAGTCTAAGAAGATAGTGGAAGTGTAGGGATAGAGTTTTAAAACTGAGGGGATAAAGGAGAGGGGTAAAGGGTGATAAGAAAATAGTAATTAGTAAAACTAGAGTTGATAACTTCATTCAAAGGAGGTCAGGGGTTGGGAATCCATTGCAAAGAGCCTATGTACTTAGGCAAAGGTCAGATTTGGGCATGCACAACAATAGAAGTACTGGCATACCTATAAGCCAACCAGAACACATAACAACTAGAGAAAACATGGAGGTTATGATCCCAGGGGGATCAAGTTTGGGTCATGCACAACAATGTTCAATGCTGTCATGCCCCAAACCAACCACAGATACCAAACACATTGGGGATGGGGATTTAAGGCTAAAAATCCATGATATGTAATTAACAGAAGCATTAATTCAGAATAGAAAAGGCAGACTACAGTATGCTTAAGAACGAAACTTGGTTAAATGCAAACAAGAGGCAAACAAGGATGAAAGAAACATGTTTTTGTTGATGCTGAAAATTAGTTAGAACATACCAATCAAGATGCAAGATGTAGAAAAAATGAGAAAACTTCCCACAACCTAGCCTTCGCTTTCAGCCAGCTAGGTAAGGCAGCAATACAAGTAGCAACGAATAAAAAAGAGAGATTTTAGTGAGGTATGTGTCTGAAATCAAGTGCTTTATGCCTGGTGTTCGTGTGTTTGAATGAAGAGAAGGTGGGTATTCATAGTTTTGAAACGAGTAGAAATTAGGGTAATAAGCAAAGGCTTAACATAAACATAGAAACAATCACAATCAGAATCAATTAACACAAGTACTTCCCATTTATCAAGGAAGTACTGCTCAGATGGATACTTATTAGGCTAATTAGGGAAAGAAATCAGTTTGAGGGCAAATTGATCCTTGCCATATAAGAGGCAGTAAAAGTATGAAGGTAAATATTTGAGTCTAAGTAAGAAAACATACTTAATTTTGGAAAAGGATTCGAGGTAAAACATCACATTAATTAAGGAAGGGAATCAATCAAGGTGAACAGACTAATAAGATTAGTGTTCGTCAGAAAACCCTTTGGAAATCAATTGAAACATTGAAGGATTCAGAATCAGTCAAGAAAAGGTCATGATTCTGCACCTTAACATATAAATAGCAAGGGAGGGATAGACATACTAGGCATGCAGGGTCAATCATATTGACAAAGAAGGAACACAAACATACAGTACCTGTAGGGATAAGCTAGGAGTCAGAAGTAAAAGAAAATCATTCACAGCTTAGTAATCGAGTAGGTCAAGTAGTCACTTAGAATAAAAAATACAGACAACAAAACTAACAGGTAAGAGAGTCAGAAATACGTAAAGGTCTCACATTAACAAGCGAGGAAAACCTTTTAAGAAATTAGGGTTTCAACAGTAGTCGAATTTAAAAGATGGTAAGAACTCAGAATCAGATAAGTCAAACAAGACAAAAAGATTCAAACGCAAAGAGCTTAATCGAACTAAACATGCATATAAAATAAACCAATAGAATTTCAGAAGCCCAGGTAGAGCCATAACACTTAGGGCTTTTAGCATGATGAACCAGGTAGCAGCAAACATGGAAAAACATAGTAAAATCATAAAAACACACTGAAAATCGAAGAATAGTTTATGAAACCCTTATAGTTAAAAATAGAGAGTCATTTTGAAAGAAAAATCAAAGAACCTTTGAGAAACACTTGAAAAATTTGTAATAAGCATAGATCTAAGATAGATCTGAAAGAAAAATCGAACAACTCTTAAAGTTAGGGTTTCAAATAACCCAGAGAAAGTGAGAAAGGCTTTAAGGATACCGATCAAGTCGGAAAAGTTAAGGATCTAACTTGAGAAACCACAGATGGCCGGAAAAAGACCAGAGATCAAAGTCGAGCAAGGAATGGACCAAACCTCTTTGAGATTTGTCCATGGCATCACGAAAATATGTAACCAGTAGACAAAGGAGACGAGTACATGTCTCAAAACTCCAGGGGAGACCATGGATTAGATGGGGATTGAGATGGATTAGGGTGGAACTGGATGGCAGCGCGTAAGGTTTATGGTGGTATTGCAGAGAGAATTGAGAGAGAAGGGGATTCAGAGACGGCGGTATGTGAAAAATGAATTAGGGTGAAGGGGTCGTTTGGGTTAAAGAAGGAAGGGATAATGGGAGTCGTTGATCTAATCGATCAACGACTGGGATTAGGTGGGGATTTGGGTACAGGTTATGAAAATGGGTTTGGGTCGGGGTTTAATTGGAATTGATTTGGGGTTAAATTAGAAGCCAATTTGGGCTAAAATGGAAATAAAATGGGGCTAATATTTAAATAGACAATGTTTCCTATTTGATTTATAAAAAATAATAATATAGTTTTCGGAAATAAATTAATGGTACTAAAATAATTTATAATACATAATTAATTTTTTGAAAATACCAGACCAAATTTTGTGAACATAAATGCAATTAAATCTTAAAAGAGGCTAATATTGCAAATTATCTTTAAAAATACTAAATAAATTTGTAAAAATATGCAGAAATTCCCTTGGATATATTTTAGCATAGATATAAAAGAGAAATAATTGAATCACCAAAAAAATGACAATTTTGGAAACAATTACTGAATTTTATAGATAAAATAAGAGAATAAATAGATTTAAAAAATCTTTTAAAATTAAGGAAAAGTATATATATATACATACATATACACACACACATACACACACACACACACACACACACACACACACACACACATATATATATATATATATATATATATATATATATATATATATATATATATATATATATATATATATATAT